>VURO01018550.1:36943-69149 GCA_015108175.1 Pelvicachromis taeniatus | reverse complement strand
TATACTCGGCAGTGGAGTGAAAGGTGTGTTTTTTCTCATAATGTTACTTTTTAATACTGTTTTGCTGCCTGCATTTCCAAACATTCTGTGAAAACATTAGTACAATTTATTCAAAATATGGATGCAAAGACGATGCAGTAGAAAAACCACAGCTTTTGTTCCAAACTGTAAGTGCTTCTGTATGACTCATGCAAAAATGTAACGATGTGTGCCTCAAAGACGACTGGTATGTCTGCAGAATGTTTCTTTTGTGTTATTTTTGATTTTGACCTTTACTTCACACATTGACCCATCCTGTTCTTTCCATGTGTTCTTCACTTTCTTCAAACAAGATGCAAAATTTTTATTTTTCTGTTGTTAACTGTACTTTGCCCAGAAACATGCGCCTGCGTGCTTGTTGTATTTTGAGAGAAAACTAGGAACTTTGTTAGATGTCCCACAAAAATGGGCTAACATGATTGGACTGTAGGTCAGGCTGTAATGAATAAAAATAGATTTTCTTACAGAAGGAGCTCAGTATCTGAGTCATCTAACAGTAAATGGATGTCAGAGTACATTACCTAGCATCTACTGCTGCTGTTTTTGTGGCTTTAAGTATTTCAGAGTAATACATTCTGCTTTAAGCATATTCAATGTGTTGTTCTTAATCTACTCTAACATTATCAGGCACCATTTTTTTTTCTTTCTTTCTGCTTGAGTTACACAACTGAAGTGTCAGAGAGAGCGGTTTGAGCTGAAATATATCAAAAGCTGATCAAAGAAAAGTTCCTGTCATTGAATTTCTTTTGGTTTGGGAGCACAGTAAGTGAAATAATAGCAACTGCCCTGTAAGTAAAGAGGATGAGGTCCATTTTATATGATTTGAATGATGTAATGGTAAAATGAAGATCGTAACTTGATGTATTCTTTGTTGTGTAGGTGAGACGGGTTTGGGCAAGTCCACTCTGATGGACACGCTGTTCAACACCAAGTTTGAAGGTGAGCCCACCCAGCACAACCAGCCGGGAGTCACACTCAAGTCCAACACCTATGAACTTCAGGAGAGCAACGTGCGCCTCAAACTCACTGTTGTCAACACCGTGGGCTTTGGAGACCAAATCAATAAAGAAGACAGGTAAGTCAGCCCTTTTTAGCTGCTTCATCTTTGAGAGAGGGGGACGTCAAATTCCAGAACTTTATTTATTTTATTTGGATCTTTCAGTGGGAGCAATATCCATCCTAGATAATCCTGACATCTTGGGAGTACTTAAAGCCTCTCCGCAGCCTATGTGTCATTCGTTGCTTAACTTTCTTTCATCAGATGTCTCAACTGAAGTAGTTTCCTCATTAGTTTTGTTTTTCTCTTTCCTGAGAAGCAAATAACGGCCTTAGGACATGACACTTAAGCTGCTGTATACACCCACGATTTTGTTACCAAACCTTAAGTCTGCTCCACAGGGTAAGTTGAGGAAGAGGAGGAGATTGTGTGAACTTTGTGAGCTCTGTACAATGGGATTCCAGCAATTGTTGGAAATCCCAGGGGACGTAACATGGGGTTAAACTATCTTATACACTGCTGCAGGCAGAATATCCTATACTTTCTACACAAGCTGTGTTTTGTTTTGTTTTTTCTCTCACAGTGTTTATGGGTCTGTGTTATGGAAAGGGTGGATGCCTTTTGAAGCTTCCTGTAGTCCTCAATAAATGGGGCCAACATCTTTCTGTTTTGTCTATTTTCTCTTGCATGTGTCATTGTAGATAAGGTTGAATTAGTTATTGTGTAAATCAAATACTTAAAAACTACGAACATCAAAAATCTGACTTGGTATGAGTTTAAAGTATGACTTGAAATGTCCATTTGTTTAAAATCTCCCTGCCGTATACTAAATTTTCTCCTCAGGTAAGACAGTCTGTCCTAACAGACAGCAAAACTGATCATGGATTCTGTAAAGTTAGTTAAAATTAATCATGTTTACCAGGAAGTTGCTCTCACATGCTCTGACTACACACATGCACTGCAGCCCTGAAGTTTTGTTGAAATGAAATCATCATGAGGAGAAACATGTGAGAACTCAAATGTCCAAATCTGATCTGACTCATGATTTGCCCAGAGGAGATAAAGTCTTTCGAAGGCACAGTTGTCTTCTGTGTAGCTATACTTTCAGTATACCTTTGGGCTTTTCACAGATAACAGTGACTCTAGTGCTGTAATGATTAGCTGATATTGTGGATATTAATACCTTCAGATAAGAAATTTAGCTTATATTTAAAAAATGCTTAATATTTGCTGGTTTCAGATGCTCAAATGTAAAGATAAATGCTTTTCTTTCCTGTGTATCATTATAAGCTGAATGTCTGAATGTTGGTTTGACAAATCGAGTCAACTGCACCTGAAATCAAGACATAATTTTTAAACAGATATATCATTTTCATAGATAAGACAGCAAATTGATTAATCAAGAAAATATATGCAGAAAGTTTGATCATGAATCAAACTTTTTAGTTGGTTAGAGTTTGAGTGTTTTTCCTGTGCTGGTGTGAGTGTCCTCTGAGGTACTACGAGCCTGGAGGATTGTATGTCTCTTCTTGTTGATGGACCTGTGATGAACTTGCAGTCTGTCCATGGTGTACACTGTCTTTATCTGAATGTCAGCTTTTTGTTTATAAAATAGCAAAAAGTAACTGGAAAATATACAAACAGCATACTGCTTAGGAAGTAGACATGAGAGGATCTCAGAAAATGGTGCATTGAAGAAAAACAAATCTTCCCTGTCCCTCATCTTTTAACAGCTACAAGTCCATTGTGGAATTTATTGATGCCCAGTTTGAAGCATATCTACAGGAGGAGCTGAAAATCAAGCGTACGCTACACAGCTACCACGACACCCGCATCCATGCGTGCCTGTACTTCATCGCTCCAACGGGACACTCGCTCAAATCGCTGGATCTGGTGACCATGAAAAAACTTGATAGCAAGGTCAGCTTCACTTTACTTAATCTGACTGTCATCTTTGGTTGTTTTATGTGACAAATAGTCCTCTGGAAGACGTTTATGATCGTTTTTGTTCTGCAGCTAATTTACATTTGTTGATTTTTAAGCATTTAGTCAAAGATCAGTTGTGGTGCAGCTGAATGATCTTACAGAATATCTGTTTTAATGAGTAGCTTGTCATAGATATACTGTAGGTATGTCCTTTGACACTGCATGACTGTGCCACTGAATCTGTCTTCTTCAGTCATAGGCCGTAAACCATTTCTAGAGCTTTTGCTTGAATGTAAATTGGCTCTGGGCTTGTTGCTGCGTCGGTGTAGGTCAGCTGTGAAATGCAGTCTGCTCAGTGACTGAGGTCTGGTTTTTGTGAGGTCCTTTCCCATCAGCTTATTTGCATGGCCCTCATGGCTTTTGCACAAAGAGTCAGCTTAGCGTTTGCCAGAGCAGCTGTGCCCTCCAGCAAGCACTCACAACAGCGTGATCTAGAGCAGAGCCTCCTCTGTTTACACGTTCACCTAGGAGCACATTCAAGCAGCGCTCTGCTGAAGTGTCCTCGAGCTAGGCTTTGAATCCTCACCAGACGAAGGGATGCATTGAGATATTTTTGTTCACATGACCCGGAGCATCCCTTGCTTTCAGTGAAAGGGGCCCACATTCGAATAATAAAAAAATCTGGGATTGTGTGGGCTGACACGGCACTATAAAAATAGTTGTGTGGGAGTGAAATTTTTATTTTCCACCAGTCAGTTGTAATTTATATATGACGGTGACCCAACCTGGTTTTCCCCACCTCCCTAGATAACCCTTGGATAACACATATGTTAAAATGATTAACGTCACGTTTGGATAAACTTTCTGTGATCTGAAACATAACATGAAAGCGTTCTACTTTCTTTGCTGCTTTTACTATTTTTATCTCTGTACTTAAGGTTTCTGTTTCTGTCTGCTATGCACAAAGGCTTGAGGGGGAAGTATGAATCAAGATGGTATTTTATTATTTATATATTATAACCTAAAGCCAGTGCATTTAATGTCAAAAAGGTGCTTTCTTCTTTATCACATGGCTGGACAGCAAATTGGTTTTGATTTAAATTGACTGTGAAAATCATGACCTTTTCTCTAATTGATTTCCTGATTTGTGAGCAATGGAGATTCACATGTGAGGGAAGAAGTTATTTTTATCGTTTCTGTATTTCTCTGTGGCATGTTCCTCTTGAATGTGAATGTGATCAGTGCATTCTGTGCAGAAGTGTCAAATGAAGCATCAAATTCACCCTTTTTTATGTAAAGGAAACTTGGGTTAAGTTGATAACCCTGGGATCAGACTTTTTATTCTTTTGATTGGAGTTTTAGCTTTTGTCTGTAAAGCTGATTCAAAGAAAGCCTGTCTGTATTGAATTTGCCTATACTCTCTGAATGTACCCCTGTCATTTTCCACATTTTCTTTTAAATTACTTCTGCAGTCTTTGGGAATATATGAGTGGAAGCGATGTATAAGAAAAAGTGTTATGCACTCTGTTACTAAACTTTAATATTATTTAATTCTAGCTACAGCTTCAGAGAGTTTTTTTATTTTTTATTTAATAAATCAACTACTTTTTAAATTTGGATTGCAGAAGTGGAAAGGCTGTGAAACTAGTCTTTTCTATATTTAGCTGCATATCTGAAATATTTTACTGCACTTTATTGCACTATTGTTATAACTACATGAAGGCTCGCCTTATTTCTTAACTGCAGGTCAATATTATCCCAATCGTCGCCAAGTCGGATGCTATCTCAAAGAGTGAGCTTGCCAAGTTCAAAATCAAAATCACCAGTGAGCTGGTCAGCAACGGAGTGCAGATCTACCAGTTCCCGACTGATGACGAATCCGTGGCTGAGATCAATTCCACCATGAACGTAAGGCTCTTTTATAGTGTTGTGGTTTACACATTCACCTAACCTAAGCAAAAGATCCACAGTTCAATCATGGAAGGAGACACAAATGCCTTCATGGTTGTGTCAGGAAGGGCATACAGGATTAAAGAGGTGCCAAATCAAACGTGTGGAGCTACCTGCTGTGGCGACCCTGTGTGACCAAGGGAGCAGACGGAAGTAGCTACACTGCTTAATTCTAATTTATTTTACCAGCATAACAACATGTGATGCAGAGTCGGGGCAGATGTCGTACATGTCTCCTCAGTCTGTCAGGAAGCCGCCGCCATAGCAAGGCAGAGTGTTTTCAGTTCACTCTGCAGGAAGCCTGCAGTGTGGGAAAGGGCCTGTGTGCACTGACACATAATTCAAGGCTCACTTAGCTGTTTATTAGTCCTGATCTGTGCAAATACCTTAACTAGCCTTAACTGATTCTATTAGACCACTGCCTCTCCGCTCATGTTTGCACAGCCTGACCTTAACTCTGTTCTGAGACGTCATAAATCTTTATGTTAGTACTTGCTGTCTGCCTGGAAAAAAAGTCCTTAATGATCAGCTTGTGAAAGTTGAAATAATGGAATTGACCTATGCTGGCAGCACAAATACTTCAGGATTTCTTGGTAACAAAAAGTTTGTTTGTTTGTTTGTTTATTTGTTTATTTATTTATTTATTTATTTGCAGAGAAGCTGAGGAGATTTTGCTGAGTTCTCCTTGGATGTGTTTGCCAGTACACCAACCGTGCTTTTCTTTACGCTTCACAGAGCCATTTGCCCTTTGCCGTAGTGGGGAGCACAGAGGAAGTCAAGATTGGGAACAAGATGGTGAAGGCCCGGCAGTACCCCTGGGGGACGGTGCAGGGTAAGCCTGGGTTGCATCCTGCACAGGAAATGAGAGCATGCTCTTCATCAGAGCTCCTCTAGCCACTCCCTTCCCTTATATTTCTGCTCAGCTCAAATAGCTGCTACCGACTAGCTGATAACCATTTATATTACCTCATTTAGCTGCAATTCCATCACGGCCACCATACTGTAAATCATGGCAGCAGCAGCTTTTAGCCTGTAAAGAAATTTTATGACACTTTTATTGACCTTCTTGAGCTCAATTGTGTGGTTAATGTATGTGAAGCAGACAGACAGAATTGTCAATACTTTAACTCCAGTTGCACTGATTTGCTCCTAAGCCTTTTTGTTACAGACATACAAACAGTTTTATGCTAAATTTGCTTTAATTTTAGTGTGAATTCTTTAGAAATTCTAGCCTTTTATACAAGCAGCCATGGGGTAAACAGAGATGCATTTCCCACGATGTTTGTCTAATATTTATGTGGATTACATCAAAAAAACCCAAAGCTTAAAGTCAGCGGTTTTCCCATATCAGTAATACTTCATTTAAAATTCAGTATGCTAGATTACTTCCAAAACAATGAAACCCATACCACCGTTTTAATGCGAATGGCCTGCAGTGTATAATATTTATGACTGAAGAACACTGGGTCTGTTTCCCCCCACACTGTATGCATGCATACTCACATGATGTCACATGTCCTGTGGAGGCATGCTGCTCGGTTCAGTCCAGCACAAAAATCAATACAGAAAACACAGGACATGAACACTGCCTTTTTATGCTGCTGCAGTTTGTTTGATTTAGTTTATATTGTAGCTTTAGGGATGCATAAATTGTTAGTTGGGATTTAGTGATGTGTGTTTTCTTCATTACCTCAGCGTCGTATTGAATAACATGCATTCTAGTATGTTTTGTGAGACATGCACTAAGTCCCTGTGATCTGTCTCTCACAGTGGAAAATGAGAATCACTGTGACTTTGTCAAACTGCGGGAAATGCTGATCAGAGTTAACATGGAGGACCTGCGAGAACAGACTCACACGCGTCATTATGAACTGTATCGCCGATGCAAACTGGAGGAGATGGGCTTTAAGGACACGGATCCTGACAGCAAGCCCTTCAGGTAGCAGACTGCTTTATTGCAGCTGATTTTTGCATTCATGAGCTTATTTCTACCCCCAAACTCCCATTTACATTTTGCTCTTTGAGGGCCTGTAACTGTGAAAGTTTTCATAGTATGGAGGTTCAAATCTAGAATGATTTTATAAGATATGTTAAATGTATCTTATTGGAGACACTCATTGGTATGGTTTACTGTTTCTATTGCTCATTCCTGTTCCCTCTGTCATTTTCCTCTGCCAGTCTGCAGGAAACATATGAAGCTAAGAGGAATGAGTTCATGGGAGAACTGCAGAAAAAGGAAGAAGAAATGAGGCAAATGTTTGTCCAAAGAGTTAAAGAGAAGGAGGCCGAGCTCAAAGAAGCAGAGAAAGAGGTAAGTATCAGCAGCATAACCAGTGTTTATGTGAGCCAGATACACTTCTGCTTTTGTTTTTCAAACACAAAACAACTGTGCCTGTTTCTTGTCACATAGCTGCACGAGAAATTCGACCGTTTAAAGAAACTCCACCAGGATGAAAAAAAGAAGCTGGAAGAAAAGAAGAAGAGTCTGGATGATGAGGTCAACACATTCAAACAGAAAAAGACTGCGGCAGAGCTCTTGCAGAATCAAGCTCAGCAGGCAGGGGGCTCCACCACACTCAAGAGGGACAAAGAGAGGAAAAAGTGAGTATTGTTATCCCCCTTCTGTGGCTTTACCCTCACAGGTGTACTGGAACTTTCATATCAATATCTCAGTGGTTTATCTGCCACCACTTGTTAATAACCCACCTTGGATTTGTATAATTTGATGCTAATCCATATTAGATTTGTATAACTGAAAGGCTCAGGCCTTTCAGTTATAAGCAGACTTTCACACTGCTCTTTGTTTCAGAGAGGCAGATGAATGTTCCAGTTTTCCCTCCATATAATAACAGAGATTGTAGTTAGCACTAAATTCCACACTAAGTGAGCTGACCATAACTCATCGTCAGTGTGGAGAAATAAGAAGAGAAGAGAGCAGGGAGGGAGACTGGTGAAAATTTCAATCTGTCCTCATCTAAATAGTTGAAAACTAGCCAACTGTCAGCAGAGTTAGATGAATGAATTTCAGTCAGAAATCATCGCTCTGCAATTAAGCGCTGCTGCTGCTGGTTCACCACAAAATCAAACGCATGTTTAAACAGCTTTACACACATGTGCAATAGCCAATACTTTATACACTTTTCTAAATGCTTTGGTAATAGATCTGACATGCTTTTGTTTTATACCAAGAGTTTAGTGAGACTGAGACTGGTATTGTGTGTGCAGCCTGATGTGTTATTGACATTCTTGGTCCCTTCATGGTGCTAATCAATTACTGGTTGTGTTAAAACTGATGTGCCTGTTGGAAAAGGAAGAAGACACTTCCACTGAGCGGTTTCTTTTTGCTTTATTTTTTTTTTCTTGCTAATTTATTTTCTTCACAGCCATTCTAATTTTCTTCTTAGGCTCTGTCTCAAGGTCACAAATTAAAACTGACTAGAGGGCTCCAATAATCATTTTTTTCTTCTTCCAGTCCCCAGGAGACACACTTATTTATGATGCTTGTTGTGTTTTGAACGTGTCCTGTGAGTGCATGTGTCACCTATGTTGCATCCGTAATGTTTTCCAGTTAACTCCTCCCGCACTTGCTGCATGCTGCGTGAGGCACCTTTTCTGGTAAGACCCCCTTCTTGAGTTACACCGCCAACAGACGTTAAAAAAAAATTAAAATTAAAAATTAAAACTCTGAAGCTTCTGGGTCGCTAATGCAATCGGGGAATCGTAATCTAGATTAACTCCACCAGGATGGCCCTTTGTCACCGATTCATATTTTTTATGACTCTGGTTCTCTGGTTTGGTGGTCTTTGGATCACCTCTCAGCTTTTGATGATGCGGCTCTATTGGTGTCATCAAGTGTTCATTATCATCTCACACAGGGGCAGTTTGCAGCCGAGTGTGAAGCAGCAGGAATGAGAACTAGCATCTCTGAATCTGAGGCCATGCTTCTCAGCGGGACAAGAGTTGAGTGTCCATTCTGGGCAAAAGGGAAGAGTTGCTGTCCCAAGTGGGAGAGTTTTTGCGTATCTTGGGGTGTTGTTCACGAGTGAGGGGAGAATAGAACAGGAGACTATCAAATTGGTGTGGCATCTGCAGTGATGCAGACACTTTACTTGGCTGTTGTAGTGAAGACAGTTGATCTACTTTCCCACCTTCACATGGTACCACAAGCTGTATATAGCATCCAAAAGAGTGTCTGGATGTCTGGGAAAATGCAGCACAGAGTAGAGCTGCTTCTCCTTGTGTGGAAAGGAGGCAGTTGAAATGGTTTGTGCTTCTGATCAGAAGGCATTCTGGACGCCTCATAGGGGATATGTCTCAGTACTAATGGGAGATGACCCAGAACACGCTGGAGAGATTATGTTTGTTGGATAGCTTGGAAATGCCCCTGCATTCCTACTGGAGGTTGACTTGTTGCCTGTTGAGGAATGTCTAAGCATTTTTCCTGAGAGTGGTGCCACTTTGACCCAAACCCAGATTAACAGAACATGGATGAGCCTGCAACACATTATTTGACTTTGAAAAGGCAGCATTTTCATTATCTGACATTTTACACTTCAGACAATTAACTGGTAAGTAGTTCAACTTAACCAGAAATGAAAATGAAGCAGTAGTGGCTGTCAAACTGTGTAGCTAAATACCTCTCTGAATCTGAACATGTAAACACAATCTGAAGATTTATAAAGCTGTTAAGTCTCCTCTAATATGCATGGATTTAATTTACCCATTCAAGTTATTTAAGCACGTCACTGTGTGAGAAATGGCTAATTCAAATGTAGTATTTTATTGCCACAGATTTGCAGTACTTCATGGAAACATCTGTGCCGATCATATCCTTGAGTTGGCAGTGTTTACCGTCCCTCTGCCAGCTTCTAAATCAGCCACTTTATTAGATCCCCACCCATCCATTTGATGTACTGCGCCATCTGCCTCCCAAAACCCACAACAGTCTCTTTTTCTTGTGGCTCTTCCCTGACTTCGCACAAAGACTCATTCAAGGCTGAACTGAAGAGTAACTGAAACTAACGGGTCACACCAGAGCAGCTAGCAGCCTCAGGGCCCTTCTCTGTTTACAGAGATGACATGTTTTGTTGATCAGCCAGAACCATATGATGACCCCCACCACCACCACCACCCCACTTGCTCTTGAGTAGATTCAAAAAGCCAAATCCACAGAGGGACATGTTGTTAAGACTCAACCACTGGGGAGGGTAGACGTGAATAGAGACATCTGTTTTGCAATCTGTAAACTGGAAACAATATGGTGTTTGATGAGCAAGGCTTCGAGGAAGACAATAAGACACACTGTTTGAAACTCAAGGGAGGGAGGAAAACCTCAAAAGAAAGAACAAGATTTATTTAATTGTCCGATTCAAACAAATAGTCAGCTGTACTCACATCCTCACCTCTGCACTCAGTGCTTTTGAGTTGCCTTAAAAAGCATGTTTTTCCTGTCCGCGCCCCCTGATAACTAATGTTGATGTGATGTCACCAGTGTGAAACTGTGTGTTGTGATGATGTTTTAACTCAAAGAAAGCAATAACAGCCCTTCTCTCTTATTTCCAGCTAAGGATTCCTGTAGAAAAAGTGCTCCCTTGTGGCCATCCTGCTGTGAATGAGTTTCCAACCCCATCATCCTTTACAGTACCCCTTCCTCACCCTCACCTTACCCCATAATCCAACCCTCCACATGCCCCTCCCTGCTCTGTGGAAGATGCTGGGCATTGCTATTAGTTTGACCTCACTCTTTTTTTCGTGCTGAATGATGCTTGTCAGTTGTGTGGGTTGTACAAGCAATTATTCGGCTTGTCTTTTTATAAAAATTTAGAAAATCCATTCCATTTTTTTTTTTTTTTAAATATATATATATTTAGTGGTTCTTTGCATGATGTGAGCTTTAAAAAATATTAACATACATGACTACTGTAGTGATGGGCAGAAATGCACTGAGGCTAAATGGAAACATGCATTAAAACAATGGGACTGAAGCATGAAGGATGAGGAATCTGGTTTTGATTTCAGACTTGAAGAATAGACTGTTATTAATATGAAGAGAGATTTGAGATTGAAGAAAAGCAGCAGACTTAGTAGTGTATTTTTTATTTTTTTAAACTCCATGAAACTGTGGTATCTGATGTAACTGCATTTCAAGAAAATGTCTTGCTGAAGAAAAGCACACTTCAAGTAGTTAATCATTGGGTCTCTGTTAGGCTAATCACTTCTGGCTTATTTGGTGACACCTGTTGTTAAAGTGGTAACAGGAAGTAGAGTTTTGTGCTACAACAAGCGCTCGTTAAGCAGCTTCTTTTTCAGGAGCGCAACAGAAAAGCAGCTCACGTCCGTTCTGTATCCATTACTGTGCAGCCAAAAAAACCTGGTGTTGATGTAGATATTTAAAATCTGTTTTTAAAATTTGTCTGATGTTATGTTGTTAAAATTGTTAGCGGGAAGTAATAGTAATGATTATTGCAGTTCCTTGTGATGGCTAGTTTCCAAAATCCAATCCCAGTTCTTTACAAACCACTGATATCACAGCAGCTATGTCTCCCTTTTATATGGTCTATAGTTTTAGTAAGTGAAGTTTTGTTTTTGTGAAGCTGCAGCAATACAAGAGTCAACAACTCAGCTGTAACTAGATCAAATTTATACTGTATTACAGTTTCTTGCTTGTGAAAGCAGTTTGAATGATGAGAAAGGTGCGTCCCGGCACTGTAAATTAACTACAGAATGTAACCGCATTACATTTGTTTTGCATTTTCTTTAAGAATTCTGAGGACATTTAAACAATAAGAATTAAAATTGAGATTTTAATGTCCCCTTGCTGATGTTGTTTCTCTTCAGCCTCATGCATGAACAGATGTGAGCCTAATCTCTTTGCCACCTCTCCCATACCTCATTCATTGTCATGTGTTACGTGCATACTTGTATTAGCTTTCACATTTGCACTTTTAATGTTTTATACCCCAATGTGATGGTTTTTTACATACTATATATTAATGTTTTTAGTGCAATTGTAACTTTCTTTCTTTTTTAAAAATTGTTCTTATTATGAAGGCACATTTTAAAAGTCAATCATCGTAATGTCCATTGTCCTGCAGGGACCAGTGTTATTTGTATCAGTGTTACGCATATATTAAAAAAATTAAAATAAAGGCCAATTTTTCACCAGATATTATACCTGTGACCATAATCATTGTCTATGATAAACATTGCTTTATTTTAGGAAATTAAGTCAAGGTTTATTGAATAAATGGATGAAATAGTTATTTTTAATTTGTGAGACAGATGTCCCGATTATTATCAGGGACTTGCAGTGAATAAGTGTTGTCCTGACTTTGTTTAATGATTTTTATTGAAAGATCAAATAGGCATCTGCTGACTTATTGTTCCACCACGTCAAGGTTCAGGGTTACTTTTATCACCTCTTGAAAGAGGCAGTTGTCTTGAGTTGAAAGCACTCCTGCCTTAACTCACATAATTCCACATGATACCAAGGTCAAAATACTTCAACACAAGATCCTTTCCTTCCTCACAATCTTCAGCTCATTGGTCTGTGTGGTTTCACTTTCCTTTGCAGTAATCCCTGGCTCTGCACTGAGTAGGTCCTCAGCCCTCAAGCTTTGCTAAGGGACCGGCCTTTGTGGGTACTGAGTACCTCAAATGTGACCAGAGGCTCTGTGGACCCCCTCCCCCCCGTCCCTGCAGGGTTTTCTTATTCATTACCTGCTCTGCTGTAAAACGTGTTAACGTGTATGTGCTTCAGTGCTGCTTTAAACTCACTTTGAGCAATCTAATCCACGATATGCTGCTTATGCTTACATGTTTACTTTTTGTGTTGTTTTGACTAATACCTTTTCCACTTCAGTTGTGATGGAGAAGACATGCACCTATTCATTTATTTAAATTTTTGTGCACCTGAATGACCACAGACAAGACGTGGGACCATAACACGGGCTCTACCTTTTATTTCGCTGTTTAAAAAAAAAAAATCATGGCGTGGACACGATATAATCAGGTGTTTTATTTCTATTGTGTGTTGTTTGAATGACTATGATCACTAAGATTTCATTCAGAACCTAAAGTTTTTCTCTCCTTGATATGAATCGCACTTCTGAATCTTTTATTTGTAAGCGTTTCTGCTTTGGCTTCCACCCTCTAACGGCCTGCTCTTTTCTCTTTGTCTCTTTAGCTTCTTTTAATCTGTCTTGACCACCTGAAGAGGGGATTGCAGCTTCAGCAAGAACTAAGCACCCTTTACCTCTTCCTGTTTTTCTCGCTGTATGAACCTTTTACTCTCCCCATTGCATCTCCTTTGGTTGAATATGGCCTTAATGTGGACTCGCATGGTATTTCTGACCACCTAAGGATGGTTAAAAGGTGGGCAGGTCAGGAACCGGGCACAATTTAAATCTGCTATCATGTCTTAATGTATAGAGAGGCTCTTGTAGTTCGTAGAAGTCGCCGGGTGGGACTCACACACTTTTGGGGCTCACAGAGGAAGTCATTATTTGATCTTTAGTTTAAATAAAAATGCTGTGACCTGCACTATGCACTCATCTGTTTAAGAGATTTCTCAACCCAGAGGCATTAACATAAAGTAACAGTGAATCATCGAGGCTTGCTTTTTAAAGAAAAGGACAGAAACACTTAATACACTATGTGTAACGTGTTAAAGTGATACAGTATAATGAGGATGCCCTCTTCCCTTGTTTTCTGCACATCTAAATTAATTAAGAGTCATAATCATGCAAGAGCCAAAGCAATGTTTATGGTGCCCACGTTTACATGTCACTGCTGAATACCATGAAGGTCACATGTCATGGCCTTTTACTACACATTGTGCTTTAATATTCACCAGCCTACTCTATATTTTGCATGCATCTCTCTCTCTTTTTTCATTACTGCAGTGATCTTTGACCTGCTTGTTTTTAACCCTTAAATAACAAAGTTTTGCTATCTGTTTTCCTCCATTGCTGTTTTCTTCAAATCGGTGCATATAATTCATGTACATTTGCTCTGTCCTATGATTTCAGCTCCCACTTTGCCAAATGTTAGTACAGGATGGAGTTGAATTGAACCCCAGATCGGAGTATTAAAAAAATACTCGTGCATTTATATAATTTATAAGGATATATTTTGTGTATCGAAGTGGAGACTTGTTGTTTATTACCTATGATATTTGGACGTGACTCTGAGTGTAACATTTTTGGTGTCAGGAATTGCCATACATTTTTCTAGTATCAGTCATCACCTCTTGTAGTCAGAACCTCTCCCACATCTCAAATTATTCTGGATCTTACTTTAGTTTGATTCCATTGATGTACGTTTTGAATAAAAAAGGTGATCCAAACATTTGACGCTTTTGTGTGTCATTTTCAACAGTGGCTCTTAAACGGAGGCGATTAGCGCTGTCGCCTCACTTCAAGACGGTCCTAGGTTCAAATCCAGTCCGGGGCCCACTCTACTCGCTGTAGAGTGGGAATGCTCTCTCTGAGTTCTTTAAATGGGGTTAGGTTCACTGGTGATTCTAAATTGACTCGTTGTAGCTGGTTATCTGTCTCGTCCAATCTGTCACAGTCTAAGTGTTAGCTCTGTGACAGATTGGTCACCTGACCAGGGTCCACCTCACCTCTCGCCCTGTGACAGCTGGTATAGGCTCCACCCTCTCTGTGACTCTGATTTAGATAACTGGAAGGAAATTGATAGATGGTTCTCAGCCTGTGGGGTGCAAACAAGCAGAGGAAATGTTTTTAATAAAACTATAATTAAGTTTTTTTTTTGTTTTTTTTTTAAAGGAAAGTAAAATTGAACCATTTATTTAAATGTATTTACTTATTAGTGAAACTAAAATACATCTTAGATACCTTTTTAAGACATAACTGATAAAAACTGGGTTTTGTGACATTAATTTTTTTTTTTGTCTTTGTTATTTTCACTTTCTTTGATGACCACAGTCAAATCCTAAAGTTGTGTCTCTTCATAGGGTTTATCTGTTTTGAAGTATTTATCTGGATTTATTATATATATTTACAAGAGATATGTGGACACAGCAAAAATATGCACTTTTAATTAAATAAAATGTACATAAATGCAAAAACTAAGCTTGACTATTAAAGAAAAATCTTTTTGCAACTACCAGTAACTTTTATTTATTTATGCTGTTAAATAAATCTACTGTAACATTCCCAGGGCTATTATTAGGCTATACATACACAATGACAGCAAATTATAATGTCACACTGTAAAATAGTGGATGGAGGAATGTAATTCAGGGGAAAATATTTCACTTTTACCCTACCAGTAGCTTTGCATATATAAGATGTTGTTATCATTGGTTGATTAGACCTCTATATTTAGTTGGGCAGAGCTTTGCTGGAAATGACATAAGCTAAATAAATTTAATGTCCCAAGAACTCCCACTCTTACAGATGGAGTAGTTCTGTCCAGTCCCACTTTGTCCTGAAGGAGGCAGTGTAAGTGAGGATGTTCATATATAAAGAAAGCAAGAAGCAGTATGTTTATTACTTATTATATTATGGATTAAATTACTTAATCTTTTTAAATAGTTGACCACCTGCAGCATTGAATTGCTGCTCATACTTTAATACATATACAATACAACACTGTACAAAGGTTCTAGCTCACTACTGTACTTGCAAAATTGTGGTTTCTATAGGACTCCAAATCTGGAGACAACATGACAAAATTGACATGGAATGAACCAACTACTTTACAGTCTCCAGTTTTTAAGTTCATATTAATCTTGCAGTACTCGGAGAGGTGTGCCATCAATCCCAAATTCATTCTGCAACATAACAAAAGAAAAATGCAACCAGAGTCAGAAAGACCTGTTTACGGCATCAAGTAAAACAGGACTGGTTCATACAGTCTGACACAGAGCCACCGAGATCATGTCTGCATAACGGAGCCATCCAGGATATTGTGAAGAGACAAAGGACACAAGACAGACTAATTCCAGAGAACTGGCAAGTATAACTTCCTGTCAAGTACCTAAAGTTTGGCTGCCTGCTGTTGGTTGGACTTCTTTTTTGTAAAGTTGAATTTGTATAGATTATGCATTCTGCACAAGACTATAAATGTATTTTTGCAATACTTATGTTCATTTATATGGCTAACATGGTGAATTTGGTTTTGCTTGTATCAACTGAACTATCTGACTCACGGAGACAAATGATTTATTCCCTCCCCGAATATTAAACCACGTTTTAACTAGAAGTACAAAAATAAATGTGCAACAACTTCTATATAATACTATTAATTACATAAATATAAAAAAAAAACCCCACTAAAATTTGCATATTATTATTATTGTATTGAATTTTAATTACTGACTTAGTCTTAATGGTCAGTGGACAAAATAACTTTAAAACCACACAGGTTACGTGAACAACAATCAATTAAGTCAGTGACACTCCTCGATGGCAGCTGTCTCCTTCGGGAGCAGCATGCACTCTGCAACATAAGAATAACCTCTCAGGAGCAGCTCTAAGAACAGGACAAAGGGTCAAAGGTTTTGGTCAAGCTTAAAAATTTCCACATATTTATTTTATTCAACACCTTTAGGATAATCAATAATCCTACAGAATAATCCAAGAATCCAGCAAAGTCCTACTATTTTCCCTCACGGTCCTCTGTTTTGAGCAATGATTTATTGACCATGCATATGAAATTTATAACATAAACATTAGACCCAAAAATTGAAACAGGTCCAATCAAGGTCATTACTGTGTGTCAAGTGTGTTGCTGTTTTTAATGCCTTTTTACATGTATGGCAAGTAGTGAAAAGAAATAAAACACTGACAAAACATTTTACCCTGAAACGTCTAATTGTTTATCAAAATTTAAAATAAGGTATAATGCAATCAGGTGTTGAGGATGCATCACTTGGAGGCTGTCGTTCTCAGTCAGGTGGCCACTGAACCAGCTGGCCGTGAACAGCACAAAGTGTGAAAATGACAAAAGTAATTGAGAGTGAACATACTCAGACCACATATTACCTTGTTATTAACTTGCCTTTCATCAGAGAAATAATTAGGAAACTGATATTTATTTCTTCCATGGTGCACACAGGTAAGCCAGTCCATCACACCTCCCTGCTCTGTTGACCCTGGGATTGGCTAATGGCTGAAGCTCAAAGCAGAACTGAGACTTTACTCCCTCACCTGGGATCACTTGTCCAGATTTGCAGAAGTTGGAAATTCTCGTTTTTGTCTTGAAGGTAGGGAAAAACTTGTGTTACAAGTGTGAGTGCAGACTGTATACTAATCTGTATGCTGTAGGTGGTACTGTCATCCCCAAGCATCATATGAGTCAGAGTAGCTGCACATCTCTCTTGTCCCTTCCCAGCAGCCTCAGTCCACATTTCCATGTCATCAGCATGGTTGTCCCTGCTGAGGCATAATGTCCCCTCTGATGGGACTTGAAACAGCTGTCTGGTTCACATCATCCCATTCTGGAGCAGCAGCTTGATATGTAGTTGCAGTCAGGGGTTCTGGAACAGATGCTGTAGCTTTCATAAACTGGTAAATGGTTAGCTCTTTGTCCTTTTTCTCCTTCTGCAGGGCTCTGAGGAGATTGTCAACGTGACCTTGCACAGGGCTGTTATGGCCTCCCTGTACGCTTCACTGTCACAATCATCCCAATCATGATATCTGGTGAAGTCTCATCCTGGATGCTTCAGAGAAGTTTATATTCTTTCCCAGTTGTGAGTCCTGGCTTCTTTAATATGAGCTTCTGGCCAGGGTCAAAAGATTAATAGGGGCTGTACATTGGTGCTTGCCACAACTGTGGGCGTTTAAGGGACATATGGAAGGTCTGCATGTTGCTGTCTGGTGTAGAAAGTGGTAGAAAACTCTGATGTGGAGGCGATCATGCTTTCCGATGAGTCAGCTTGTTGATGTGAAACCTCCGATGGCAGGCTGTGGTTGATAATGAATCACTGGAAGAGTCTGCAGGCACTGTGTGCTCCTCACCATCTCTGTTAAATGGTGGGGGTGGAGGTGGAGTAGGTGTAGCCATTGAAGGGCCACAGTCAGGGTCACGGTCCATTCTAAAATGGATACACTGAGGCTCTAATGAGAGAGCCTCAGTGTCTTTGAGTTTCATCCTTTTTCTTTTTCCTTAGCTTTTGTTCTGTGTCTGTATTCTGCCTCATGCTTTCACATATTTAATGCTTTCAGGTGATTTTGAATTTCTTTTTCTCTTGTATTCTATCATCTATTATTCCTTCCAATTGCATTCACTGTCCCATGCTGAATGTTTGTCCTTGCAGAAATCCAGAATGTTTTGTCTATCTGACGTGCCTAATCTCTACTCTAGAGGCAATCATCACCACAAATCCAAACTATTTTTCACTATAATTTGATGGGCAGTCAATACAGCAAGGAGGACCCGGTCCCCAATTACTCTCTCCCTTTGAAAACAGTGTTCCTGGAACAGAGCGTTTACTCACCCCTGTAATCACCCTTTGACCAAATGTGAACACAGAAGCAATAGTTTTTCTATTGTTTATAAATCCACAAGACCTTGTGTTCGACATTTTCAGTCCAGTTCTTGAGTCATTTCCCTGTTTCACTTCATCAATAATGAATTCTTGACAGCAGGCTGATCATCTGATGCATTTAATCATTAGTTATTATTAAGCTCCGTCTTCCTCCTCACTCCCAACCAGCCGTGGCAGATAACTGTCTGTCCCTGAGCCTGGTTCCGTGGGAGGTTTCTTCCTATTAAAAGGAAGTTTTTCCTTCCCAGGGTTCCCAAGTGCTTGCTCATAGAAGGTAATTTGATGGCTGGGGGTTTTCTATTACAATATAAAGCACCTTAATGTGACTGCTGCTGTGATTTGGCCTTATAAATTAAACTGAATTGGAAGTCTCTCAGTTCCTGGACATGACTTTCAGATACTATTGATTATTCATTATTTTCTTTTTCAAAGACCTTCCACTTGTCTTACTAATACTAATACTAATTGTCAACTTTCCAGCCAAGTTTTCAGCTAATAAGTCTTTGGAAGTCAGCTTGTTGGCGCAAAAATAGTAGTATAGGTATGTCAGAATGCTACATTTGACATTTCTGTAGATTAAACTAAATACATTTAAAGAAATCATACTTCGGCCTGGTGAACAATTGCTTTTGAACACCATAGAAATCCCAAGAAAGTATGTCTCGCTGGAAGCAAAATACAAAGAAAGAAGAGGAGGCTGAAGACTGCTGCAAAGTACTGCAAAAAGAAACCACGAGAGCCTGTTTTGTACGCTACATGTGCGCTCTGATAATCAGACGCAATGCATTCTGGGGCGGTGCGGTGACAGACGCCATGATTTTGCTGTAGCTGGACCAGAAAATGGATGCTTCCTGCTAACTGAATGGGTAGCTGTAGCTCCAAGCTGGTTTTTGCAACATTTCCAACTGCAATTTTACAGGAAAGAGTTAGTAAGGGAAGCAAACCTGCCAGACGGTTTCTTCTTATGTCTGTTTTGATCCTTCAATTGTTATCAAAGAGTGTGATCAAGTTTTTGATGCGGGGCTGGGTTAGCTGGAAGCTACAGAATCAGCTAGCAGGCTAATGCTAGCACGATAATAATAATAGCCGGTTGATCGTAAGAATAAATGCGCTCTTTCCAGCTCAGTTAAAAGACAGGTGTATATGTAGATGGGATCAAAGGCTACACCTTAAGGTAGGAGCACAACACTGATATCTAATGAGAGACTTAAATGTTGATAAATGTGGCATTTAGCTTGTTCAACGTGTTTGCTTGTGAGGGATGGACCCTATCGGTGTACTGCGTCACTCTGTCGAGGCGATTGTGATGGCATGAAATCCAGCTGTTTTCTCACACTTTAACATCCACAATAGGCTTAAAATATAAAGTATCGCATTTTAATGTTTTGCCCATTCACGGAATTAATATTTTAGGCTCTACGTGTTGGTGGGAGACAGTTTTCTCTGCTAACCGCATGGAGTGTGAATGAATGCTATTTGTGTCTGTGGAAAGCATGTGATAGGGTGTGAGGAGAGAAGCTGTGGTACTGTGAGAGAAAGTCAGGAGTGACAGAAAAGAATGTGAGAATGGTGCAGGACATGTATTAGACTGTGAGACAGGGATTTTTAAGCCCCTTCTTGGTTACAGTGGTGGTGGGCAGGTTAACGTATGAAGCCAGACAGGAGTATCTGGATAAGATGTTCACAGATGACATTGTTATCTTTAGCGACCGGGTGGAGGAAAGTTTGTGGATGTGGAGGTATGGACTGATGAGAAGTGAAAGTCAGCATCAGCATCACCTGTGTAAATGAGAAGGAGACAGTGAAGATACAAGGAGCAGAGATTATGAGGGCAAACGAGCATTAATACTTAGGTCATCCATCCAAAACAATGGACAGTGCAGAAGAGAGGTGAAGAACAGAATGCAGGCAGACTGGAGCGGGTGGAGATGAGTGGCAAAGGGATAGTAACGAGAGTGAAAGGTAAGGTTTACAAGATGATAGTGAGAGCTGCTGTGATTTATGGTTTGAGGATGCTGGAACTAACAGGAAGACGGGATGCAGAGCTGGAGGTGGAAGTGCTGGGATGGCTTGAAAATGAGCAGAGGTGGGATAGTGGATATATCGGATAAAGGATGTTAAATATGGGGCTGCCAGTCAGGAGGAAAAGGGAAAGAAGGAAGACATGCAGAAGGTTGGTGTGACAGAGGAGGATGGCAGGTTTAGGGTGAGATTGAGGCAGATGATCCACTGTGGTGATCCCTAAATGGAGCAAGAAGAAGATGACTTTTGTTTATTTATGCTGAAACTGTAATGCACCCACATTTGCCTAATCTGTCTGAAATCTTTGGCCCCATTAACAGGTATGGCCTGGATTTGACTTGGATGGTGCTGGTTATGGCAGAAGGGACGGACACTGGCGAGATGCCCTCCTTTCAGCCAAGTCCCAGTTCTGAAGCAAAAAAGAGACACATTTCTTCTGATGGCAGTGAGTGTTTATCCGGGTTGCTTTCATTTTCTGTTTCTGTTTTAACATGCCAGAGCTACTCCTGTACATCAGCCATCAGCAGGACTTAAATTTATAGTGATGTGATTATCAGATACAGCAGCAAACCAAGCTGCTATAATACACAGTCAAAATGTTGGATGAGAAAATAAAATAAATGTAATATTACTACTAATTTGAAGTTCATTCTGTATCTTCCCATCATCCAACTCTAGCAAAAATGGCCTCACTATGGACATGGACATCCTGTGCCATTTTTGTTTATGCTATTATTGGGTCCTTCAGCCAGCTGCAGAGGAGACAAAAGAGCTGAAGTTAAATTTGTAGGTTGCATACACATAATCCTTCACTCTGCATAGCCAAATATCTACACAGGTGGACACAAATGTGGCATCATGAGTCCCACATAGGTCATCAGGATACGTTTCCAAGCACCACTCAGCACTGACAATAGGTGTGCTCTGATGTCACTTTAATGGCAGCCTCAGTGGTTCAACCAGCATTGACTTTTGCAGACTTCTTACTGCTAACAATAGTTAATTGAATAAATAAGATCACTCTCATTTCATAGTGATCCTGTATCCAATTATCGAAATTGAAATGCACACACATCGAGAGTTCAACAAGATAGGATCTGCTGTTATTAATTGTGTTTAATAGTAATAATAAGAAAATGTACACACAGTTGCACCGCTGCCAGCACTGCTGTTTAGATAAATGCAAAGTTCAGCAGTTGAGCACACAGCTTATGTGCTGACAGAAAACATTAAATATACCTCACCAGGCTCACAGGGAATAGCAGAGGGAACCTGAGTCAGAGGTGTGTTTTAACGCTTCAGGTTTCAGCAACATTGCAGCTCTCTATTTTAAAGCATAGAGACAGTTCTACGTGGTGTTGTTGTTTCCCGACTATAGGTGTATGTCGATATTCTGCAGTGACACTATTTGTAAATAAGGTGACATTTGCTGACTGCAGTGGCCAGTGTTTTTTTTTTTTTAATTTTTATCATTTAGTTTTGAACCTAATTAACAAAAATAACAAATTAGCTCTCTGTTTTATAAAAGGTTTCTTTATCACTTCATTGTAAACATCTGTGATTACCTGAGCCCCTTTTGTTTTTCCTTTATTCCTTAATTGTGTCATTTTATTGCAGGAGAGGAGCCCATGAGAAAAATGCCTTTGACAAAATTTGGTTCCAGACCTCGATTTGAGCCTGTGCACTTTGTAAGCGGTGGGAGCAGCGGAGGAACCTACGCTGATGAGAAGGAGAACGATAAGGAGCGCAGGAGGAGCGAGTTGTACAGTCCGAGGGACTCTGAACACTTTTTGTACAATAGCAGCAGCAGAGCACAGGGATCCTCCTCCATGAGGCCCGCTTTTGACAGAGTGCCATCATACACATCTGACTCCTGGGGTTCCCACAGGGACAGAGAGAGAGACAGAGACATTTCTTCAGGTAGTGGGTTGGGTTATGGAGGTCGTGGGTTGGGTTATGGAGGTCGTGGGTCGTCGTCAAACTTCTTGGCAAAAACACAGCAGGAGTACACAGCAAAATATGAAGCCCAAAACTTTCGGAGTTCAGACTCTTACTGTCAGCCACCCAGGTACAACGGATACGGGGGAGGGGGGCGATCAGCAGGCTGGGATTCAGGACGTCAAGGTTTGGGCTACGGCCATCAAGACAGGCCATCATCGAGCCGGGTGTTCAGCAGAGTCTACAACAGCCCGGGGAGGAGCAGTCCTAATGTTTCTCAGTTGGGCTCTTCATTGCAGCCACTTCCAATATCTCAGCCAACATTAGATGAGAAGCAAAGGCTGATTGCCAATGTAGCATCTGCACTGGCTGTTGCTTTTAGGGACCCTATGTACATGACTGGAAGTGACTCACCAAACTATAATTTCATGCTGAGCCGTAGCATCCAGGCCTGCAAAACCAACCCTGAGTATATTTATGTGAGCCTGAAGGATATTCCTCAGGCTGATCTACCAAAGAACAAGAAAGTACCAACAGACGGCTACGCCTGTGAACTGAGATGCCAGGGTGTGTATCTTGCTACCGGATACTCCGGAAGTAAAAATGGGGCCAGAGACAGGGCCTCTGAACAGGCTGTAAAACTTTTCTTGAAACCAGTCGAGGTTCGTGTCGTGCAGCGTAAATTCAGACACACTGTAGTTAATGACATGGTTGTGTGCCAGCTGCACAGCCCAACACCAGCATTTTTGCCTGCGCTCCGCAACCCGGAAGATAAACCGACACCTAGCTCCAAGGGCCAGTACGAGCCTGACAAGCGCAAGCACTGGACAGAGTTTGTGGTGTTGGACAATGCTCATGACGCAATCTGCATACTGAACAACTCTGCCGCTTTTAATCGAATGATGATAGACTATAAATTCGATCTGCTGCCCAACAGCAGTACATGGCTGTGCAGCGTTTTCCTGCAGGGCGAGCTGGTGGCACAGGCGATGGGCACCAAAAAGAGCTCTAAGCACGCAGCAGCACAGGAGGCGGTCAGGAAACTTCGGCTGAACCAAGCGCAACGGCAGCAGCAGCAGATGCAGCAGCAGCTGCAGCAGCAACAACAACCGCAGTCTCAGTACTCCAGAGGAAATATTCAGTCAGATTCTGGTGGACGATTTGGGCAGCAAGGTGGCAAAAAGAAGCTGAGCGAGCTGGTTATCCTGGAAAACTCTGACAATGCAATCTGCATTATTAATGATACCGCTCAGTTTAATAAAGTGACTGCTGATTACAAGTTCACAGTTCTGCCCGATCATCGCTGGAAGTGTGAAGTTTACTTAGAAGGACAGTATGTCGCAGCAGGAATTGGGCCAAAGAAAATAGTGAAGCTCATTGCAGCGAAGGAGGCTTTAGCCACACTGAGACAGACGCAAGCTGTGGTCAAATCCAACTTAAGAAAGGAAGGTCACAGTGACGCCATATCACGTTCTCAGATCATGGGTCGCTCAGGCGAAGAAGCCACAAGGCAGGAGATAAAGGAAGACAACATTGGAAACCAGCTGCTCCGGAAGATGGGCTGGAAAGGAGGTGGTCTGGGCCGAGACGGGGAAGGAATTGCAGAGCCAATCAGAGTGAAGGAGCAGTTCTCGAGAGAGGGTTTAGGTATGGACACGGATAAAACTGCAAATCAGCTCAGCAAGCGCGACATCGAGGACATCATTCGGAACTATGCCAGTTCAGACCGCCAGGATGACCTCCGCTTTTCCACTGACCTCACCAATGACGAACGCAAGCAGATCCACCAGATATCCCAGAAATACGGGCTGCGAAGCAAGTCGTACGGACAGGGACGGCAACGCTTCCTCGTCGTCAGCCGCAAAGTACACAAAGACCAGCTCATTGGTCAACTTCTACAGGAAGGACAGGTGGGCCGATACGAGCTTGTGAAACCTCAGGCCTCACACTAATTTGCATGATGAGAAAAATCATAATTTCCTTTTTTTTAAAAAAGGACTGATTCATCGTCTTGGACTTGAAGGCAAAGTGCACTCAAGCGTACCTGCTGTGTTTGTACTTGTGTTTCAACTTTGCAGCACATGTTAATAAATGAGACTCTTTCAGGTATCTCTGGTGGTTTCAGCATTCCTTTGACATGGACTACATTTTAACTATAACAGGGGCTGTAGGATGGATTTAGTCTTTTTGTCTGTCCTGCTTTTCCACATGAGCTTGTGGTCAGTGCATTGTGATATCATATCCTAATGACGCTCCTATTAATGCAATTATTTCCAGTTTAAAAAAAAAACAAATTTAGGCTTTTGTCACCTTTTGTTTTGTTCTGTGACTATTTAAGAAACCTGGCAGAATATGCAGCTTTTCTCACTGCTTGTTTGTGAACATTGGTAGACAGTTAACTCATCAAAGACGAGGATTATAGCGGCATTAACATCAAACTGTAGCTAGGTGCTCATACCAGTCTCACTGTAGTAATAAGGCATCTGTATTCAGCAATACCTGCAATGTTGTTTGCTATTTCAGAACATGGAGATCATTTTACAAGTACAAGAGCTGCATCCATGAGCAGAAAATCTTCACATTGTAAGCTGTGATCTTTGTTAATGTCAGATGTGTTGGTTTATGTGAGTACAGTCAACGTGTCTGCTTGTTTTCACAGCTGTAATGACTGAATAAATTAAAACTGAGAACCATCAAAGAGGCTGAAATGAATTCAAATATTTGTTTTCTCCTGGGTTAAGAAATAGGCAGCAAGCAAATGGTGTATATTCATTTTTATTTACAAGAAAATGTACAGTTTGTTACATGGGTTACCGGTGCAAAGGTTTATAATCTGAAAATGGACACCATCCTGTTTAAAACAGTAATCAGCTTTTTATGGCAGCTGATTTCCAAGATTGTAAAATAGCATAGAAATGTTCACACACCTTTAAAAAGTCAGCATTATGAAACCAAGTTAAGTGCTTGGACAGGGTACTAAATATCCTGTTTCTGTATTGAAGAGGGACATTTGTGTTTAGATTTTTTATTTTTTTTTATTTTAAATCAAAAGGCATGGCTTTACAAGAAAAGCTCAGAGAGAAAATGACCCCCAAAAAGGCATCTGCTGAGTTGTTAGAGGGATGGATGTCTGTGCCAGGTTAATTTTCGATCCCACTTAAAGGCTTTTGATCGGCAGAGACAAAACCCAAGAAGAGTGAGCCCCAAAACACCCAAGAACAGCTTTGCTTTATGTAAATATGAACTGCCAGTATCTACACAGCAAACCACACAGCAAGCACATCTAAGTATCTGTCGCCCTATCATCCGACCACATAACTTCATGTGTGAATAAATGGGTAGAAAAGTGACAACTGAGAGAAGAGAGAAAAAAAAATGTTGGGGCATGTAGCAAGTAACCCGGATATAACAAGGTACATTAACTTTTACCAAACATACGCTATTGCCCAACAATAGCATTCAGCAGGAGTGAATGCCACAACACAACGGCATACAAACTTTGCAACAGTTAGGGGAACAAATATACCGAAGGATTTTAAGATGTGTCATTTAATTTTGGTGAGATTGGTCAATTTTCTTGTTCAGTGTTTTCTTGTTTCTGGGCTGGACACTGTTCATACTCCAACGATAACGGGGGTCAACAGTCACGCCAACTCTGTTCAACAATAGCAGAAACCCTTTTCTCGTACTCCCGTTTGTTTTCCTGGTAGAGCTGGGCTGCTTGGCTGTTGGCAGGACTGTTTGGGTTTGGCTCATCCAGTAAAGACTTTAAATACACAACAGAGAATGCCTGTGGGTTAGGTTTCTAATAACATTTTATGACATAAAAGTCATGTCAGAGCTGCATACTCATTACTGTAAGGCGACAGGATACCTGTATTGAAGTTAAGATTGAAGACACATCATAGGTTGGACTCCAACGATTCTGAAGAATATCTAAGCAAATGCTGCCGTCTGCATACACTGCAAAAGAGCATTGAAGACCATACAATGTTAAAACTTTAGGGGGTGATTATTTTAACATCATTAAATATCTCAAACTGAGTATGTTAGTAGATACCATTTGGATGAAACATTTTGGAGACAAATCGCACTGTCGGAGGTTTATTTGGATATTCCTCTGTGAATTCAATGGTAAGTTTGAAGGTTCCTGAGAGAGAGAAGTAATGGCATAATGTAAATTAAAATGCATAACAAAACAGAATTGTTTGGATATAGAGTAAAATGTATATTGATAAGAGGAGTGTCTTCTTTGCTTTCTTTTATTCTTGTTATTAATGTTTTTCAAATATTGAGAAGTTCAAGTTCAATAAATACATGAGTTTAAATCAATGCATTACAGTACTCAAGTTAATATGTGACCTCTTCGACTGTCAAACTCTACGGCAAAATTTCATCAGTCCTTCTAATTCTGCTGCAAAGTTAATGATAAGAAACTGGCTTTTGTAGGGAAATGATGCCAATTCAACACAATAAATTACTGGTTTTAAGAATTACGACATCTTCTATATTTTCATCTACTTTATGTAGGAAATCTGATAAGTAGTTGTTGCTTTCTGGCCAAAAACAAAACTAACACCCTTCCACTAAAATATACTCAAAACTGTACCAATCGATATGATCCGACTGCCAAAGCCCTTAAGAGTCATCATGAGTTATTGCTGAGTTAATGTCAGATTGGGGTTGGGAACATATGTGGATGCAAAGACCTTTATGGATGTCTTACCATCTTCAAAAGGTGTTCCCTCAGGTCTACAAAAAAGGAAACAGTAAAGGGTATAAATCACCTTGCAAACACACACTTTTCAAAACAGCCACAAAATGTCTGATATAGCTTTTATTACAGAAACTTACCCGAAAATGACAGCATTCCATACCATGATATTGTTTTCTGATGGGGCTCCACTAACACCAGCTGGAGGGTCCTCTTGCAGCCTGACAGATAAAATGGACACATAACAAACGCACACACGTGTTATATATATATATATATATGTAAAGAAAATCAGTTTTGATTATTAAACACTGCAGTAAAAATAAAATATCTCCAATATTTCCAGCAGAAAGAAAAAATATGAATTATATATTTATATATTATATTGTTCCCTTACTTTAGATTTAAATCAGCCTTTGCTGCCACAAGAACATGCATGAGAAATATTTTGTACTACAATACCTGTAATTATTTATTTATTTAAAATCCCTGGTTTATTTTATTTCACTATTTTCTGTTTCATTGTGTTTCTTCTTTTGTGTAACTTTTATTTTACTGAGATATTTTATAGAGTTACTCCCTACATGTTTTTATGGATCGTGTTTAATGTTTCTGCCTGCTGTAACAAACTTAAATTTTTCAGATTAATGTTATGGGGCAAAAAAACAAAAAGAGTCTCATTACAAATATATCTGAAGTGCCGTTACAACCATTACCTGTCTGATTTAATCAGTTACAGTTGATCCTATTATTCACTCTCTTAAAGTATTCCGAAATACTATAAATATACTGTTACAGTGACACAGATGAGATTAAATGTTGGACTCCGTGACCACCAGTACTGTTTGGTTGAAACAGACGGTGCAGAAACCATGTGCTGTGCAGATTTTGATTGGCTGCATAGCAGATGGTTGCTGATCCTCGGGTTCAGGTAGCAGTCTGTCAAGGCCCAGGGATAGGAGGTCTCCCTGATCAGTGTGTATGTGGACAGTCTATCCAAACGTTTCACCTGGATGTGAAGGGCCACCTGGCTATTTGCTTTGACTGTAACCTTAATTACAAGCTAGAAGCACATCCAACTGAAATCATATAGAAATATTGCTGTTTACAGTTTCGGCTAGATGTTCGCTGATCGTCTCAGTTAGTACTACGACATATAACATAAGACGGGACTCTTAAGTTGAACTACCTGAACGTCACTACTCCCGGATGCCTTGCTAACACCGGTGTCAGTGCCCCGGTGCAATTGTCGTTACAGATTAATACCTTACCAGTCATACATTATTTAGTACTACCCTAAATTCACAAACTGATAATCTACTCGTGTTTATAAGACTCTGAATTGTATTATTATTATTATTTATTGACGGTATTGTAGTTTTGATTGCCATTTGGGCTAACGCTAGCAAGCTAGCGGCAGGAAGCTAACCTTAGCTACTTCTCTGTTTTCCTTTCGCTTACCGTTTAAAATCTCTCATTAAACGTCGTCTTGCTGGAGTTGACATCTTGATTAAATGGAAACCCAAATCGTTAACAAACACCTAAGCGGATCAAACGTAAAGAAATGTGTGTTCTTTTTTGATCAGTGTATTATTTTAACTCTTAGCTGGCTAAGCTAAACGATTTGCGGCTAGTTTGTGAAATATTTGGCTGCCCCTCTCCAGTACAACGACTGTACCAAATACACAAAAGGGAGACCTCACGCTGCTTGCGTTGAAATTAGTAAACTGTACAGAAACTTGAAGCCAAATTATAAAGTGGATCCAGAATAATATTTTTGGATGTTACTGTTACTTGTATGAACATATCGAAGCTCGTTTTTACTATCGCTAGAGCGTTTTTGTGTAGTCTGGTGGTACCCGTCTCTACACTTGAACTGTCCCAGTGAAAATTACGTCATATGTTTGCACCCACATTAGTTGATTAAGACGCGCCAGTGCCTCATAAATGGGCCTATCTTCTGTTTCTCGTCCCATTCAGTACTGATTTTGTTAATTTACCGAAATATTCGATGCATACCGAGTAGGTCTGTGACTTTAGGTGTAGCCCGTCTGTGTCTAAGACATTGGGTTTAATGTACAATACTTTCGAAACACCACTAGATGGTGCCTAGTTCCCAAGTGTTGTAGATGATACGCTACAGCAACCCACAAAACATGACATCTTTAAATATATGTCAATGATACATAAACATAAGCGTGTAACGTATAACGTGCAACTCTAAAGGATAATAAGGTCAGACAATAATAAATGATAATCACAAGTTTAACCCGGCTGGGAACGAGTGATAAAGTAATGTTGCCTCAAAGAACACGTGACTATGCCATATGGTCTAGCGGTTAGGATTCCTGGTTTTCAACTAGGCGGCCCGGGTTCGACTCCCGGTTTTTGGCTCAAATTCTAGTATTTAAGAGTTTAACGATTATTTGACACTGGCAGCAATACAAGAAATACAGGAAAAAAAAATATATTAATATGTTTTGCTATTTGATAGGTCTGTCACAGCATGCGGTCAATATTTCCAGGGAATCGACCCCGCCCGTAAGGGAGTTTTCGTCAGTCGCTCTCATCTCACAAGGGCTTGGACATTCCCGGAAGATGCCTGTTCCCACTTTTATCTCCATGACGCCTGTCGTAATATTAACAGAGAACAGAAGAACAAAATCTGCTCAAACTAAACCCCAAGTTCCGCGTGTAAAACCGTAATTTTCTCTTTTCTCAACTTAATTTAAGTACATCGTGTCTGAAGCTGTGGGTTGTCTGTAAAATCGCACCTGTGACTTCGTAAGGGTTTAGTAAAATTAAAATTAAATTAAAATTAAAATTAAAAAAATCCAACTTTGCGGCGCATGACACAGGCAAATGACACTTTTCCATGACGTGTATAAAACATACGAACCATTTTTGCCTTTTGTTTTTTTTTAACTTAAAAACTTTTTTCAAAACGCCTTTTAGCTCTTAAACCTCTTCCGTCTGCTTCGGACTCGCGTAATAAAACCAGGCTTCGGGAAAACTTTGTTGCCGGGCCAGCTATTTCCCAGGAAAATGTGACTGCTAGGAATTCCCCACGCGTCAGCCCCCGCCGGAGAAAACCTCGACCTTGTGTCAGCAAGCACACGAAAGCAGCGGGAGGGTAAGCTGACCGGTGACTGTGTGATGATGTAGCTGTAGCACCGTTAGTCTCCAGCTCGCTCCAGGGATGTTTTTCTAACGTCGTCGCTTTTTTTAAAAAAAAAGAGAGCAGCTTCTAACGGGCTATACAAAGCCGGGGAGTATAATGTACTGATAACTTCTGCTGGGGTAAGTACATCTGGGATTTAAAAGGCATGTTTTACAGTAATTGCTTGCTTTTTTTTGTGACTAACAGCGTGGGCGCTAACGTTGAGGTCGCCTTAATGTACATTTTTCTTTTTATGGATACTGGAAAAAAATTAGTTTTGTCACTACATGTAAGCATTTATATACTAAATGCCTTTAAATGCACTTTAAAGAAAAACGACTGAACTCATGTGATGTACTAGAAGCTGGCACACGACCTGCAGGGCTTTGCTCTGCCTTGCTTACTACTCCATAGATTTCTGTGACTCCCCTTTGTGTCAGTCAGCTGGCATGTGACTGACTACATGGTGTGATGGTGTGTGTCTTTATGAGTGTGTGAAAATGTGTTCAGATCCGCTATACCAGAAGAATATCAGGGCACTTTTTCTGTTTCCACTTTTGTTTTACTAGATGAGAGCTTTCATTTTGTCCTACATTACGAAAAATACAGCCTTGACCCCAGGTCAGCTGCACTAACTGTGGGCCTAAAAAGTGTGGAAATTGAGAGTCTGTGCATAACTAGCCGGTTAGAGCAATATTCAAATAGGCATATCTTCTATCTCTGACTGCAATTAAGTGAGATTACAGATGAAATGACTGCTCATTTGAATAATTTTCTAAGCATGAATGTAATTTTTCATGTCTGCAGTCATGGTGAGCTGCTTGTCTTTTTTGGCCTTACTGTTGCATTTGATCAGAGCTGTTTAAATGTGTAATTTCAACTTTAGCTACGAAATTATGTACAATTTTCATAATTTCCTGAAATGTTCTTGAATAAAACACAAATGTATGCTATGAGAAAGTATGTTGTACAGAAACACCCTGAGGTATCCTCACAGGGCTCCCCCTCTCTCTCTGCAAGATAAATGAATGTTTACTGATTTACACAAATATAGATCTGGCATGCTTGGCAGAAGTGTTGATCAGCCCTATTCTGTAGTGAGTCTAAATGTTTGCCAGATGTTTACATTTTTGCTCTGAGATGCTTGTATCATGGGAGCGACAAACACTGTCTGATTGGCCGGCCCTTCGGAGCAGGAGGCCGTGACGCAGAGGGAAGAGGTTGGGGGAGTTGAGAGCTTTTAGTCTGACAGCCCCACTAGAGGCGGGAGCAGCTGGACCCACCAGTCCTTCACCCACCCCTCTCCCCTTTAGACTTCCCATGGTGGGAACACTGGCAGAGGCTTGTGGATAATTGGAAACTTCAATCCACTGAAAGCAATTATCCAGAACAAGACTTTCCAAATATACTCCAGTGTGGAGTCGTCTTGTTTGTTTCAAGCATGTGCTCCTTGTTTGAGGAACATCTTTCTACGCTGTTGCCCACACTTTGCCCCTCTCCTCTCTGCTTTTCATTGCTTTTATGTTGCATAAGCTTCTTCATCTGTGTGGATTTGCACACTCTGCAGATAGAGTACTGTGTGGTTTAGGCTGAAGCAGTTCCTGTTAGCCTTCTTATCTTGTGACAGTGATGTCACCATCAGCAGCCTGAGCAGCTGAGGAGTCTGAAGATGACCGAGGACAACAATGGAGAGCCATTGTGCTTCTTTAAGTGATGAAGGGCTCCTCAGACATCAGATATGTCTCCTTGCCCAAGATGTACCCGCCTGGCTTAATGGGCTTCTGGATATTGATTTAACTACACAAAAAGAAGAACTGAGCTCTTATCCCATTTAGAAAGCAGCACTCCAGTTTCATAAAAAGCTTTCAGAGCAGCCTTGCTACAGAAAGGGAATATAGTGGCTTTTTTTTTTTTTTTTTTTTCAATTTGGGGGTTTTTGGT
>VURO01018550.1:21036-36923 GCA_015108175.1 Pelvicachromis taeniatus | reverse complement strand
TTGGCATGATGTGTCATAATCATATTAATTTCTATTGGCCCTAAGAGGAGGATGGAGTAGACACAACATGCTAGCCATGAATGGGCCTCATTTGTAAGGACTTAATTGATACATTTTATAACCTTTCATATGAATCTCTGGACTCCTCTTTGAAAGCAACAGGAAAACAATACTTTTTCTTTTTTTTTTTTTTTGTTTTATTTTTTTTTTTTTTTTTTTGTATTTTTTTTTTTTTTATATATTGTGTTTTTTTTTGTTTTTTTTTTTATTAAAAAAAAAAAAATTTTTTTTTTTTTTTTTTTTTTTTTTTGCAAGTTGGTGTATGTGGTAATCTTTGAAAACAAGTCAAACTTCTTACAAATCTCAGAGATTTTTGAGGATCAAGAGCTAATATGAAGTTCTGTTATGTCGTGCTTTGGTGCCCACGCATGCACTTTCAACTTTAATAACTGCGTAATGACTCACACTTTCTCATGGCCACCAAATCTACTCAGTGATCCTTGCTTCTAGGTGTAAATTAATGCCTTAGAAATAACCACAAGATGGCAATGTTCATATGCTTTGACTAAACAAACAATCATATGGGAAGGCTGAAACCTCAAATGACTTGCATAAATGCGGGAACTGACTTGTGAAAAGAGAAACAAAACTGTTGAACTTCCCCCTTTTTTTTCTACATGTAGAAAAATACCCATGTCGGTCTGTTTTCTGTTGAAGGCTTGCAGGGGAACTGCTGATTGCAAAGTTCCTTAATTGTATGCTATGCTACTGTTGAACCAGCCCAAGCCGTTGACACCTGAGTATCACCTTGTCAGACACGTTTGATTGCTAGGCAGCAGGAGCAGCAAGTGAACCGCTGCCATTGGACATGACGTCAGAGAGAAAGGAGAGACAGGGGAAATTCCACCTGTAACCTCGTTCTGCTTTTATGCTGCCTGGCTCACAAGCATGTGACTTGGACTAGTCATTAGACCTTGGTTTCTTCATGGATCTGCATATTTTTATGACGTAATCCACTGATAGTGACTAGAACTATTTTTAGCATGTACAGAGTTTGTAATACAAAGACAACTAGAGTTTGTAATACAAAATCTAGTTGTAGATGGGTTAGTTTCGTGAATTCTGCCATACTTTACTTTGAGACAAGTTTCCTTCCTCGAATCATGATGCATCTTTGTAAAACCTATATCTATGCTTAGCTTATTTGTTAATTATGAAAATACACCTTGGGGCACTACCAAAGACTTTGTGTTTCAGCCAAAACAATACTGTGCACACATGTGGTCAACATCAGTAGCAGACAGGCGTATGTAGCTGGTGACCACACAGCTAAAGAGATATATAGATTCACGTAGTACTTCATGAAGTACGCCTCTTTAACTGTTTGTTAACACAAAATATCCAATCAGCCAGTCACATGGCAGAAACTCAGGCATGCATTTAGGCATGTAGACATGGGCAAGACAATCTGCTGCTGAAGTTGAAACCGAGCATCAGAACAGGGAAGAAAAGTGATTTAGTGACTTTGAATGTGGCATGGTTGTTAGTGCTAGATGGGATGGGATAGTCTGGCAGTTCTCTAGGTGACAATGCTTTATTGTGAGAGGTCAGGGGAGAATGGTAAGTTGGACTGATAGGAAGGCAACTCAAATAACTTCTTGTTATAAGCATGTAGAAGAATATCTCTGAAAGCACAACATTTTGGACTTTGAAGCAGATGTGCTTCAGAGCCAGAAGACTACATGGGGTGCTACTTCTGTCATCTAAGAACAGGGAACTGAGGCCAAGATGTGCAAAAGCAAACCTAAATTGGAAAATAGAAGATTGGAAAACTGTTGTCTGATGATTCTCAATTTCTGATGCGACATTACGATGATAGGGTCGGAACTTGGTGTAAACAACATGAACGCATCCTGCCTTGTATCAGTGTTTCAGGCTGGTGGTGGTACTGGTGAAATTGTATGGAGGATGTTTTCTTTGCACGCTCTGAGCTACTTAGTAAAAATTGAGCATCATTTAAACACCCCAGCCTGCCTGATTATTGTTGATGACGATGTCCATCCCTCTATGACGACAGTGTACCCATCTTCTGATGCGGCTAACAGGATAACACACTGTGGCACGAAGCTGAGATTATCTCAAATTAGTTTCTTGAACATGACAATGAATTCAGTGTGCTCAAATGGCCTCCACAGTCACCAGATCTCAATCTAATAGAGCACCTTTTGATGCGGTGGAACAAGAGATTCACATCCTGGATGTGAAGTTGAAAAATTTACAGTAACTGTGTGATGCTATCATGCCAACGTGGAACAAACTCTCCGAGTGTCTGAGTTGGCAGAGACTGAAATAAATCTCCAAATTAGTGTGAATTTTGTTTTCTGTCTAATGGGGAGACTAACTTTAGGCTAATAATAACACAGTAACAACTCTAATGAACTGGGCTGAATGTGCCCCCAAAAAGGTTGTTTGCTATCATTGACTGTGTCGGTAGGCTACATGTCTTTTAAAAATGAGGCTTTATACAGCATTTATACAGACTAGCTGAAATTACGGGAAAGGAGAGTTATTTGGGTTTATTGGCTATCCAATTAAATCTGGGTGCATCGTAAAACTGATACGATTAATTTATTTGTTATTAAAAAGCACACATTGAAAAATGTATATATATATTTCTGTAGTGGTGTTAAAGGGACTATGGGGTTTGGTGCCATAAGACAAAGCTACTTCTTATGTCTGTGAAGGTTCTCTGCTACGTCTTCTGCTCATTTCTAGTCTAAACTAACAGCCTATTGGCACTAACTTTATGTTGATTGGGTAGCAAAATTGATCCTCTAATCTGAACCCTAGCAGGAAATTAAATAAGTATATTTCATTACTGTTCCTTTTAAGTAAAAATTTCAAGAGAATATAATGAATTTATATGCAGCTGGGAAAACTAAAACCATTCAGATGCTAAGAAAAATAGCATAATTTAATATTTCACCAGAGCACACAATCCAGTCTCAGTGTATGACTTTGTCTGCAGGGGAAAACTGCTGTAGGTTGTTGGCTCTGGCAGCATGTTGACTTCATGAGATTAGTTAACCATATTACTTAGATTTTTTTATGGCGCTAGCTGAGGTCCTTGTAGACCCACAGTGTAGCATGCTGTATCACTGATGTATGTGTAATTACATTAAGGAGTGGCTTAGTTTGTAATGTTCTAGCTTTGACCACACGAAGTAGTTCCTCACAAAAATAGAAACTGGCTTTGTCTGCAACTTTGGCACATAATGCTATTTCAGCCTATCATTTTTCATGTCTCTTAGAGCTAATGAGGTACAGTAGTAGCAAGTGCTTCACAGAGGCTTTTCATGAGTCAGCTTAGCCAGTGCTGCTTGGATTTAGCTTTGCCTAGAGAGGCCAAATGATCTCCCCTCATTCAACTTTCATTAAATGTAACATATACAAGGAAAGGCACAGCTGACAGAACTTACAGGGTTCTCTGACGGCTCATTACATCCACTGAAGTGCAACTGTCTGTCTTCGCCATCCGTACATTTTTACGTTTGGGGTTTGGTTTTGTTCTTCTGGGTTAATTTCAGAGTGACAGTGGCAGTTCTCAGCCTTGCTGAATTATTTAACTGCATGCAGCCTGTAGGCATTATAATCAAGGCCCTGAGTGGCGGTGCAATATGTTCTAAAGCTCTCACAGTATTTTATTAATAAGCTTCAGATGATGAGCTAGGGCTCTGGGGTTAAAAACTACTTTATTTGCCTATATCGGAGCGAACATGTGCTTAACTTGGAATTAGCTGGTGTGACACAGGTGGACTTCTCAAAACTGTATTGTTTTTCATCATAACTTGCTTGTGTGAGAACCAGCCTATGTGGATATAAATCCTTTCTGCAAATATCTAGCTACATGAAGCTGAAATAGCCCAAGTAACTGAGGTGTGATGCGAGTGATCTCTGTATTTAATTTTTAATAGGCTGCAGTCTGTGTGTGTGGCTTGAGCAGCAGTGAACCTAATGCTACTACTCCATCTACACCCTGTTTAAAAAACGTACACTATATTGTACAATAAAATAAAATATTTATGCCACCCTTGCTTTGTTTGCTAGCATACCCAGAAGATAAATCTACATTTTTTGGTGACTCAATCTGTCTCTTAGACAGTGGGGCTGTGGGAGCATGTCAAACAATTTTACAAGGCTTTCTGTATGCTAAGTTAGCATTTAGGAAACAGGCCTTTTGCTTCAGTTTACAGCTGTAGGGAGTGCTACGGTATGCACTCTTCCTGGTTAGCCTAACTGAACTGTTATATGTGAACATATACCAAAAATGTAAAAAAAGAAAAAATAGAGTCTGAGGCTTCAGTTTGTGCCTGTCCATGTACATATGATGTCATCCGGTTATCCCCGTGCAACTGCTATTGTGTAACACTAACAGCCTGATGTCTTGTGCAATACATTCCACAGTTCCTGCTGTGAGCTAATGTTTCCATTTTGATAAGAGGTGGCGTCATATCACCTGGTCTGATTGATGCTGTGACAAGATGCTAATGACACTGTGCCTGGATAACAGACTGTATATTAAAGATGGATGTAGCCACTGGTTAGTGAAGTCAGGTGACGAGGAAAGGGGTGGATCTCACAATGTTTATTCCTACAGAAGCAACTTGTGAATGACAATGAAGGATCACTTTAAAGTATACACTCTTTTATTGTCTGTTTGACTGTAATTGGGGACATCATTTACAAACCAAAACAGCATGTTGCACTCAGAAAGCCTTGAAATTAGCAACTGAGGTCATAAACTTATCAGGAAAGCATTTACTGAGGTGACTGATGAAGTGAGCAGCACGGTTGTTTCCCCATAGACTTTCACACAATCGGGGCGTCTTTTCGCAACCAGAGGAGATGATCCTTGTTGGCACTAGAAAGAATCCAAGTTAGAGTTAATATACTGCTAGATGATATGTTGGTTATTAAACTTTAATATGCAAATAAGAGCAATGTTTACGACACTCAACTTTAGCAAAATGAGGTTTAATTTTCTTTGGCATGGTCTCTGTTAGTTCTGTGCCACCTTCCCAGTATTTAGCAGGTAGTTTGTTCCCCCCGACTACCAATAAATAACTGATAACAATCCTGACATAAATCTTTTCTCTGTTTCAGACAGTGATGATTATTCAACCACTGAAAATTAGGTCAGAAGAAAGCCTAAGACGAGATCTTACAAATTCAGTTTAGTGTAGTGTGATACACTACAGTTTAATTGCCTGAAGTTTATTTTCACAAAAAACAAAACTATATCTCTTCTTAAAAGATCTTTTTGTTTAATCCAGCCCTTTTTAAAATTCAGAATAAATAATAATTACATTTTCTGTGAAAGTCGGCAAAATGTGGGTTACACTAGCTTTTTATTTAGCACATTTTTCCACATTCATAGAGTTTCATGTGGCTGGCTTATGTCCGTTTGCAGTGAGAAAGCAGACATGAGAGGGAGAGAGAAGTGTTTGAATTTATCATTTAAAAGACAGGCCCAGAAGGCTATACAGTATCTCTTTCACAAGTCATTTTCAGCTGCATATGGTTCATGTTACACATTAGTATGAGTGTAGTCGGGTGAACTGAGTACCACATTGAACACTCTCTGATAGAGGCCTGCAATCTTCAATCATTCCCTGCTTACAGTTTCTGATGAATCATTCGCTGGGCTGAGAAGTTCCACATTGCATTGTCTTTATAGCTGTATATGCCCAGTTCTTTGTTAAGTCTTTATGCAGTCATGCTCCATCAGCATAGTGAGTCATCATAGATGCCGTCTCAGCTCAGGACGGTCACTGTCCGAGAATGATAACGTTTTCATAGCACTGTGAGCCGTCAGCTTACTGAACCGGTTAGATTGCTTTAACAACAAAGTCTGACCTCAACCAGGTGGTGTGCTATAAATCCAAAATGACTCCAGTATTTGCATATCACTCTGGTTGCCTTCAATCTTTGACAATAATTCATACCTGAGAAACGTTTCCAAGTATTATCTTGTCCAGTAATTCACTGAACATCTCAGTGGGGGTTAATTAAAATGCCTTCCTGCCCTCTTGTTTACCTCATTCGGTATTTCCTGCGGGGTGTTCATCTGTTCTGTTAGCTGCCATCTGACTGCCTCAAACTCGGTGTTAGAGCAGCCATCAGTGTTAGATGACCTCCAAGCTTCACAAATATTTCTGCTTGCCCTTCAAATGCTCCAGTATCTTCCATTGTCAAGGATTGTTTCAAAATGTTTGTCAGGGCCCACAGTTCTCCATCTTAACTCTTGGCTGAGTGATCAGAATTTTCTTGTAGCGATTCGTGGTGAAAATCTGTGTGGTGCATATTTGCAGAGCATAAAGTGTGCCCTCAAGTGTGAAAAAAGGTGAGAAATGTGAGCATTAGACCTATTGCTACATTTTACGTATGTCGAGGCATTGTGTCAGAATGGGATTCGAGCAGCTAACGATGAGGCCAGCTTTAGATCGACAAGCTATAAGATTATTATCATGCAATTAGTTAACTAGTTTCCCCCGTCGGGGTAAAAAGCAATTCAGTGACAGACTTTGGTGCTGTGCTCTGCCTTTAATGGGGACATACCGCAGAAAATGTGGGCTTTGAGGCCTGCTTCTATTGTGGTTGGCCTCTGTTAAGTAGAATGAGCACATGAGAGTAATCACTGACCCTTTTTTTATTCTTGGGCTGCAAAAGGAAAGGTGTGTCCTTTCAGATAGTGTGCATGGGTCACGTGGCTCTGCACTGATCACACATCAAGGCATTTTTTTCTCTCCCTCTGCTCTAGTTAATACACAACCATTGTAGGAATAAAGCAAGAACACAGTGCTCTGTGTGAGACAGACTTTTTGTGTTTTCACACTGTGGGTTGAATTTAATTTCATTCCACTGACACGTCTTCAAGCAACAGCAATTTAAACATCTTCGCTGTTATTGCTTTTCCCCAGAGTGTGGATGTGATTTGTTGTGCAAATTTGGGTGAGTTTGCATTCAGTATTACAAAAGATAATTGGAAGCTTGGCAAATTCTTTGGAGAGAATAAGTAAGACCTTTTTTTTTTCTCCTTCCTGTACTCAAGGAAAATCCTGTAAACACTGTAGCACATTATTCACACGCCATCCTTTTCAGTTTAGTCTAGATTAAAGGCCACAAATATGTTCCTCCAAACACTTTAAGACAAAGACCAGTGATTAAGTAAAAAATTTCCACTGCTTTTCTATTGATAGCCAATCCAGTCCAGAGCTCAGTCAGTAATTTAGTGTCTGTTTTGCCATACATTAAAGCTGTAAAGTCAATATATGACATCTATTGCATTTAGAAGTTGACAAAGTGGAAATAGACACATTTTGGGCTTCTATGAAGTAAATGTTTATTGCATTATACATTAGCAATGCAGCAATAATAGCAGATCTTTTTAGATTTTGTTCCATATTAACCTTACTTGCATTATGCAATCTGTCTGCCAAAGATGCAAAATGTCATTTGAGACAAAGGTTTGGTTTACTGCATAAAGAAAACACAATAGCTGCAGAATCTGACAAAATATACAATTTTTATTTTTGGGATTATATGTCTACCCTTGCTGTCTGTTCCTGTTTCTTTAATTTTGTTAAAGCACAGTACAGCACGGAGCAGCACGGTGTTGCATCTGTGTAGCTGTGTCATCTCACAGCTACACAGATGTTTTCCACATAAAGATGACTCTAGTTCTGTGGTGCTTAGCCGATTCTCTGAATATGAATCATCGACTAGTTTGTGATGTAAAGCATCATAGGAATGATTTTAAGATGACAAATATTTGCTGGTTTCAGATCCTCAGATGTAAAAAAAATATTCTTTGCATTGTTGTGTATCATCATGAATTGAACATCTGAATTTTGGTTTGGTTACTTATGACTAAAATTTTATATATTTCTTTAACTTGAAGAATATAAAGGATGTGCAGATTAAAAGGTTCATGGTTTGAACTTTTTAGTCAGTCAGGGTCTTTTTTTGTTGTTGTAGAGTTTGCATGTTCCTCCTGTGCATTCATGGGTTTACTCTGGGTACTCTGGCTCCTTAGCACATTCCAAAGACCCACCCTGTAGATTAATTGGTGATACTCTATAGGCTGAATGTGTTTGATGTCTATCTCACTGTGTTAACCCAGTAACCAGGAGGTGACATCCTTGAGATTAAACATGTCTCTTGCAAGCATGCAAGAGACAATATTTTTTTAACTCCTTAATGCCTAGTGTATCCTATTTGATACATACAGTATTTGTTTTTGTTTTTGTGGACTTCTAGATTATCAGTGTGATTTACAAATACGACACAGATTAAAAGTCAGATATGGAAATAAAGATTGAATTAATTTTTTAAAACAAATTTGTCAGATGGTTCAATAAACTCTCCATTTTCAAAAAATTGGAAGTTTATGGCAATTATTTCATTGTTTAGGCATTAATGGTTTATTGTGGGAGAATAAAGAGCACATGCAGGAGAACACAGTAGCAGTGTTTTAATGCAGCAACCCTCTTGCTTTGCAGCAAGAGCAGTAACCACTGAACGAACCACCATGCTGCTAGCTCAAAAAGTGTTGCTTAAAATAAGTTATTCTCTGTCGGCATGTCTAATTTTTCTCTCTTATTTCTAAAGTGTTCTGATTGTTTTGCTGCTGGTTTGCTGGTTGCTGATGATGCTAGCACACATTCTAAGCTCCCGTTTGCTGAGATAACCCTCTAAAGAATGTATTCCTCGCAGTTGGAGAGAAAAGAAAAAGTTGGTAACCACCTTCTTCACATTGCCACTTGTTGCTTGAAGTTGCTGATTATCATCAACTTTCCATAGTGTGTAGTTGCCACTTCATCATGTGTGGATGGGGCTTAAGGGAAAAACAGTCCTCGCAGCAAGAATACAGTCTGTAATAACATTTGGAAACACTATGTGGAAAAAATGTTAATGCTTGATTAGAAGTTTTCAGTAATTTCAGTATTAATTATTTGGTATTTTACTTCAGGTAATCAAGTAGTAATGACTTCATATCAAAAGATTTCCTTTGTGGTCGTTTTATATTGAAAACAGAAAACAAAATTTTTCCACGTGTTCTGAGAGTGACTTACACCATTAGCCAGTTTCAAAACCAGTCAGATAACGTTCTGTTGGAAATACGTTAATCGTCCAAGTTCTACACTGTATTTCAGAAGCAAACGTTATACTTTAAAGTGATGCAATCATTTATTGTTTGAATGTTTTTGTTATCTGCGCTATTCATTAATGTGTATTGAGTACATTTAGTGGATTTTTTTTCTAACGCCCTTTGGCTCATCATACATGATAAATTGATTTTGAACTAGTCAGCATTGTAATTCTTGCTGGGAACCTTTTGAAATGTTCAGACACCAGTTTTAAGTTGTATATGCCTGCTGCCCAGGACAGATGAATCCAGTTCCTCGAGCATTGCCCTTATAATTCCTCCATGGGCAATGGTCTGTCTGGCTCTGACTATACTGGCAAGAGGTTGAGGGAATAAATGTGCTCCCAAGTATTAACCGAAGGCTGGAATGTGTGGTTCGTTATCTAACAATTTTCTCCATCTCTGTTTGGAGTTTTTCAGAGTTTACTTCTTATCAGACTTTCTATGTTGAATTAGTTTTTTGGAAAGATAGAAGTTTAGTTGCTCTAAAGCCTTCCTGATTATGTGAATACATTTTCATTTTCAATTTACAACTTATAATATTTAGAATTGCAGCTTGTTGTTTGATATTTAGAGGAACATCACAATGCACGTCGCTCTCCTTTAGGCCTCATGCACTGTTTCTGCTTTTGTTGGTGTTTTGTAGAGCTATTGTCATTATCTGAAAGTTTGCTCGTCTGCATACATCTGTCTCTTTTTCTGTGTTTACATGGTTGTCCTGGATTTGAGCAGTGCTGCAGTCCATTAGCCTTAAGAGTTTATATCACAAGAAGTGAACAGCTTCCTCTAAGGCTTCGAGGTTGTGGACAGTATTTCCAAAGGCAAGTGATAAATGGATCTTGCTTGGTATAACTTTCCCTCACAACAAGGCTATCAATTCGCTCGAAGCAAACAGTTGCTTTTACTCTGAGCTGTATTGTGCCGAACGGAGGCCAGGAAGAATTAATGCGAAGATGAGGGCACTCAGTGAAGATCGAGAGGGTGATTTGGAGGTTTATGACAAACAGACTTTGCTGCAGTGGATTTAATGGAGCATTTTTAAAAAATACTAAGCCCTTTGATAGATCATGTTAAGTTCTTTTCCAACAATCCCAATTGAAAACTAATTTTATTTAGTGGCTAACATTTGACTTTTACTTCTGTTAAAAATACTACATGGAGGTTTTTCGGTGGAATACATGTACAAATTGGTGCTCAGGGTGTGAAGACAGAGAGTGCTCAGCATTTACCACAGACCACCACTTCCTGTTTGCTAAAGTGTCATTTCTGATAAAGATTCCTATCTATTCTCATTTGCTGAACTTTACATGTTGTGTGTCAGTAAAAATGTTGTTACCCACTGATCTGATCCGTGGCACTTTCAGCATATTTTGTTGGCACCTACAACGACACGTGAATCTATAGTTTTTTAGAGATAAACTTGCCTCTGAAGATTGTTCACAACTGGAACTTTCCCATTAGCACGATTGCTGAGTTTTGAAGAGGAAGAGGAGGGGGTGGAAGACAGAAATTTTGGGCTTCTGTCACAAAGCACTTGCTCATACTAAACGCAGTCGACTTTGCAGTTTGATTTCTTTGTACCTCCCACTGCTAGAAGTTATTTTATGATGCGTTTTACTGCAGGGAGAACAACTCCTCCATAAGTCAGCTGCTTAACTGTGTGACATGCCTAATAGGCCCACAGTTCATTGCAAGTGTTTTAATGGGACACAAAGAGAGGTGAATTTTACTTCTAAGGTGCCATACAGATTTTAATCACCATGGTCAAAGTCTAAAGAAGTGCATACCTGTCCAACTGTTTACTTACACATCCAGTACTCCACCGCCTCTGCAGGTGAAACCCGTCTATCGTCTTTCATGGTGTTTAAGGTGTGGCCCTACTGTTGGTCCTCTCTGGTTTCCCCTCCCCCCTTTCAGCTCTGTCCAATCCCCGCCACCAGGAGAACTCACCTGAAAGGATTTGTATTTAGGGCCGATACTCCTCGCTGATTGGCCAGGTGAAGGCACTCTGCCTCAGGGCTTCACTACCAATGGCGACAGTGCTGCGTGACTCATAGGGAGAGGACAAGTTGCTTCACTACACTTCTCCTTTTTCTGTTTCAACCAGCAGCCTTTGCATTGTCTTTCCCCCCCCCTCATCTCCAGCTTTGTTTTGTCACTGTGAGAAAGAGGTGTGGGGCCGGCCTGTCCACGTCTTTACGCACCATTGTCCTCCTTTGAACACGTCTTGGATTATTTCTAGTTTCACCATTTGTTGCCGATTCTTCTCTTGGTTGCTGAGATCAACACTTGGTTGGTTGTTATTATGGACCTTGTCACCCGAATCCTGTGTATTTGAGGTTAGTGACAGATACTTCTCCTCTCCACGTTACCTGTTTTAATTTTTTTTTGTGTCTTTTCTGAAGGTATAAATTTTACATGAACAAACATAAATAATATATATTTAGGAGGTATGTGTGTGAGCGGACAAGCAGTTAGGTAGCTAAGTTGCTCTGGTGTGCATGGCTCTCATTATCGTAGCACTGACATGTTTTAAGGTTTTCTGTAGAGAGCAGTTCAACTTATATTTAGGAGCATGTTTTCTCTTGTATAGCATCTTTGGAGTCATACTAATAAATCAAATGTCACTTCAAAAAACTACATACCAGCATTTGTGTTTATTCTAATCACATTCTCACCCATATCACACCATTTTCCTCAAACCTAGTTGAAAGTTTTTAGTGCCTGAAAACTTGTCAGATAAGGTAATCAGTTTTGACTTTACAACCTGACATATTAAGATCTAATAAGAAGGATCTTTAACTCATATGTATGTTTGTTGCATTTCTTTTTTGAATTGTTGCCTTATATGGCGTGTTGAAATAAGGGCGGGAACAGTATTTTGCAAGCCCCCTGACCAAGCCCACATGTATTTTTCACTGTGTAGTAATGGTCTACTAAAAAGTAATTACACTCTATGTTGATTTTGATCCATAATTACTATACAAATGTCATGCTATTATTAAAAACTGTGAGTTGCTACATTCACAATTAGAGCAGAGAAGAAAAAAAAGTAGAGAAATGGCTGTGGTTTGACTGTTGCAGCTCTTAGCCACAGCCACATCGAGTCAGTCATGCAGAGCTTCTTCAAAATCTTCTGATCACTAGAACAGAATGCTGCTCATCTTGTAATGTAGATGCCAGACATTTGACATTTCAGCTCACAGGAAAGTCTGAACCTGTAGTAACTTGCTTCCTTTTTTGTGCATGTAAAAGTTAACCTTGTGTAAAGTCTGCCAACCAAATTATTGTGCTTAAAGTCGTTGAGTATCTGTTTCTAAAAGTTGCACAGAGCAGCAGAGATAAAAGCACACTTCCTGTTTCCTCAGAAATCTACTCTGCACTTTGTGCACCACAATGTGCACGCAATACATGTTTGAATAAACATGCCTTCGAGTCTGAGTAACATTCTGACTTCACATTAAATATTGCTTCATTGAAGATTCACAGAGCTGTGCAGTTATCTCAGAGAAACCCCGAACCAGCACAGAACATATTCATTTAATTGTTAGTCTGGCTTTAAAAAAAAAAAAAAAGTAATTATACACAAAATATCCAAGCGTGTGATTATTTCATTGGTTCGGCATTCAGAAATTATCTTGTTGATGTAATGTTTTGCATAACATCTGAGGCCCATTAAAGGCAGTGTAGAAGAGGTCATTTTACAGACGCCAAATAAATAAATATCTCTATCAACTTTGAATATTGAGTATCATTGGGTGAGGGTCAGTTGGCCTTGCTCTGAAAAACAGATAACTTTTTTTTTTATTTTTTACGTGTTGTACATGATGCAGTGTGTAAATGGCTCTGTTGTTGAGCCAGTAGGAGTTTGCATTTGACCTAACTTGCCTTACTTTCTCATCATAACCTATGCCCACCCTGATTTGGATTGTAAATGAGGGCCTCTTGCTTCAGAGGATGAACTCATAGAGTAGCTGCTGTTTAGTGAGGTTTTATGCCTCTCGTTGAAAGAACGGGAGGGCGGCTGGACTGTAGTCTTTCCTCTTTCAATACAGTGTCAACAAGTCTTAGCCTGTAATTAGATCATTAGGCTTGGGCAAGATGACGGAGGCGGTGCAAGATAAGGACATGACGAAAACAGGAGCAGGCGGGGTTTAGTTTATTACTACAACACGGGCAGGCCAAGATATGTAAAAATCGAGGATTTGTGCAGCTTCATGTTGCAGGTGCATGCTATCACGAGAAGAAAAAAAAAAACACAGAGCCAACTGTGAATGGTCAGGTACAAACTGTTGGTTATAATTTGAATAGAATAAATGAGAGTAACATCATGTTTGTGTGGTCTGATGTCAGTAGAAAAATCGTTGTTAAATAGTCCTAATTGTCGATGTTATGACTGCATATTCAAAACAAAAATGGTGCCATAATTTCCATCATTCAAATAATGAAATATTTTCTTAGTAGTATTATGATGGCTTTGGCCGGAATTATTTCTTTATTTAAACACATTTGCTTAGAGTATCAGCTTGTTCATGTGTTCCTTTTTGTCTAGTGACCATCACTTCTACCACTACCTTTTAGCTGTCCTATTTATTGAAGCCGCTGCGGAAAACCAGTGGACTCATAGTGAAACTATTGAATAAACAAGTCTTGTGCACCCGCAGCCATTGTGTTTCAGTAAGCCCAACTGGAAAATGCTCATATGAGAAAGCACAATCAGAGCCCTTTTTGTATTGCTAAAGGATGAATTTGCATCACATTTCCACATCAGTGTCCCCATTTCTTCTTTGCTGCTTTATTTTCCATTGCTCTCTTTTTATGGGATGGATGGAGACCTAAAGGTTAGAGAACTACACTTGTGATGGGAAGTTTGAACTCCTGTGACCCGTTGGGAAAACCGGGGTGGGGAAAGTTAATGTGTAACTTTCTCTTCTGCTTTAATAGCTACTGTGCCACTGATCAAGGCACATGCAGTATTCAGTCTGTAAGCTAGTTTTGTATCTGTGGTAATATGCTGCCGGTGCTCAAGAACCCTCCCTTGATAAATAAAGCTATATCGATTGAGCAACTATCTCCCCGTGTTGCAACTGTCTCACGCTCGGAGCGTGCTGGGACTGGCCGTTGTTCTGGAGTACATACCGAACCAGAGCTGTTATCATCACATCTCACCACATAGCCCCAAAATCAAAATGTTTGAAGTTCTTCTAGCCTGTTGTTTTTCACTTCATTCCCCGATCTTGATTTATATTCGAGGGCCAGAGATTCTTCTTTTTCTTTTGTCTCTTTTCTTCAGTGTATTTCTTCTGACTGTGAACTTGTCTGTGATTTCTTTCAGGGATGCTTTCTCTAAGATACTGATGAGATCATATTGTTTGTCTGTTTTAGGCCTTTCAGTGATTTTTATTTGGAGTTTATTTACTTTGTAGTGAAGTAAAAAAAACTTGCTAGATGTTTTACTTACTGCATGTTTTGAAAAAGCCAAATTTCTCACATAGATACTGTAAATCCTATAGTTTTTAACCTCCCAGTGTGTACTTAGTAACTTTTTGGTTACAGAAGTACTGGCCTAACAAGTATATTAGGCCAGGCTGAAATAAGTGAAGTAGGTCATGGTTTCTCACAAAGAAAGAGGGCGTGCAAGAGAGATGAACTGGTATATGGAATATCAGGTCACACCTTTTGATAATGCGTCTGCTTATGTAATGCACCATACTTATCGAGGAGTATTTAACATAAGTCTTGGCACAACATATGGAGTCACGATCAGTTGTGAAAAGTAACTGATTATGCCAACTCAAGTACCATACAAAGCCATAGTTTTGAGGTACTCAAACTTTGGTTTTTGGATTTGGTTTTACTTTATCTGCTGCAGTTCAGATGGAAGCATTGCATGTTTTAATCTGCTACATTACTTCAAACGCTTTACTTAGTAATTATTCAGATTAAAAGAATAGAGAACATTGATGGTTTTAGTGCGCTGCCTCATCATGACGTACGAATATCTGTGCGTGGTACAACTGCATGTAAGGCTTTGTGGTTGTAAGATTATCTTTCGGTCAAGTTAAAGATCTGAGTACTTCATACACCATTTCGGCCACCAAAAAATTTAAAGTCCTCTTGTATCTTTCTAGAATAAAAGGTTGACCCTGTTTCTTTCTTCTCGGTGGCATAAAATTCAGGCGGCATTTAGCAGTGGATCAGCTGCTGGTCATATAATGTGGAGAGTGTTACTTGGGCATTTGATTTGAAAAATTATTCTCTTAAATTTTTTTTGCTTCTTTCTCTTATTTCTTTTCATTATATGTTGGTTTAGTTTGATTGTGGTTTAAGGTTTGCGTTCTTGATTGATTTTTTTTAAAGGAATCATGGTGTCACATATTTAAAAGGTGCTATATTTAAGTATCTTAATGTGAAAGTTCAGTTGCTACCAGCGCAATTCAGCTATCTCCTGTGAGTCTCTTGTTCTGTGGTTGGACTCTACTTCCTCTGTCTTCAACTGCAGCTGGCGGAGATGATAGTCCCTTTGCTTTGAGGCCTTGGTGAACTTAGCATATCAGTACATGAACCAGTTCCACTTGGATTCACCAGGGAAGGGTTAACCCACAGGACTCGAGACTCACTGAACAAGTACTGACATCAGCAACTGCCATAATAGGGACTAACATCCACCATGCAGGCA
>VURO01018550.1:0-21016 GCA_015108175.1 Pelvicachromis taeniatus | reverse complement strand
CAAAAATTTTTAAATTAAAAAAAAAAAAAAAAAAAGAAACTGGTTTAAAAAAAAAAAAAAAAAAAAAAAAAAAGAAGACGAAGACTAATGCTACGATTAAAATTAGAACAGGAAAGGGATGCAGAGATTTGAAAGTTTGGCTCTGTTACCAGGCAATCAGAAACACGACTAATCATCTGATCGCTTTAGATCAACTATCTGTGGGGTGAATTGAGATCGATTCTACACAAAAAAGATTGTGATATGACCTTTTGGCCATATTCTTAGTGCTAATAAAAAACCAACAGACTCTCAGAAACAGTGAAAAACAAGTATAACATCTATAAATAATGAACTGGAAGCCGTGTGACTTGGTTAATGCTGTTTAGAAATTGCTTCCCTTTTACTATCATGCAGTTAAAGAGACCTACTGTTAACTTAGTGTTGGTTGATATACATTTTATATAAAGCGTCTACATGGAAATGATGATAACTTATTTATCTTGATAAAAGTTAATCTTTCATAGACGTTCACTGAACTTGTGTGGGTGGAGTTTGAGGTGCAGGTTTATTTTTCCTCCAGATAAAAACAGCATACAGACATCAGAAATTATTTTCCATTACAGCATTCTGTTGTGCTCTGCCTTTATTTGAAAAACAGTCATCCGGGATTGTATACTTTACAAATACAGAAAAGTTCATGTTATTTGATGCAGATTAATGCAGTAGCTATAAATTGCTAATGCTATATAAAGGCCTGAAAGCAAGTTCAGTGCAGTGTTTTTGTTTCCAGTTATGTGGGTCCCACCCTGCATGAGGTAACAAAGTGCAAAAACATAGACTCACCCAGTGTGACATGCATATGAACATAAAAATGACACAGTCTGAAAAAAGTTTGAGCTGCTATAGCTTCCCAGCTAATTTAAACATCGTGTTTGCTTTAATGCAGTATCGCTTGGTACAAAGAGTCATTCTAACCCAGGAAAATTGGTTTGCCACATGTTTTTAGGAGGCTTTGCTCCCAGACACCCAGCTGCAGTGGTGTCTGAGTTTGAAACGTTAAGCAGCAAGCTCTCATATGGAAAACTGGCCATGCCCATAATTACTCCAGCTCTCAGATGATCTGCTGAGTGGATCCCCTTGTCTGAGTGCTAGTGTCCAAATATAAAAGGACTGTTACAGACTCTCGGGCATTTAATTTAGCTGAAATGAATGCCGGAGGACCTCAAGGAATGACTGCTGCATGCAAATTTCTAAGTTCTTGCATCCACACATTTGGGTCTACATCTAGAAATGATTGATATATGTGACAGTAAGTCTTTGGTTCTTTTCGGTCTTTCTTTTTTTTTTCTTACTTATTTAATTGCACCCCACCCACAATAAAAAACAAACAAACACTGCATTCGGCTTCTCACTTCAGAGCTTTACAATTCAGGACATGTCCTTATTTGCAGAATGTTAGATGAGAATAGTGATGGCACATTAAATATAGAATTTTAGATTTGCTAGAATCGGTCAATAGGCCAATGATTAATGCAACATTGTGTTTGTTTAATCTGCCAGAGATGAAACATCTAAGATGGGTCATGGGTCAGTGGTTAAGATTTAGAGCTAAGGATAGTAGTTTACTACGTTTCTAGTCGCTATGCTAAACTAATCTAGCCAGCTGTTGAAGTTTGTAGGCTATACTAGGATGATAGTAGTGCAGTGTTGTTGGGTTTTTTTTTTCCAGTGAATAAAGATTATGGTTGGGTTTGATTCTATTGATGCCAAAGTGGTTATGGATTCTGCTTGTAGGTCCAATTCTATTAGCTGCTAATGGTTTTATGTCACTGAGCCTGAAGGCAGTTTGAAAAAAGTCTGTCATGTGACTCAGGTGTGGAAAAGCTCCACTGCCTGGTGTTTGACGTCATTGTGCATTGTTTTAAGCTTAATGCACGACTGTAGAAGTCCAGTGTATAAAGAACTGAGGCACTTTGAGGCTTTCAACTATTACAGATAGGACAATTTCAAAATGTTTCTCAGCTGGAAGGGTTCTTTGTTTGGGAAAAGGAAAAAAATCAGAGGAGTAATTTTTACAATTCAGTTTTTTGATTTCAACCAGCAATGGCAGTGAACACAAGGAGAAGCAGCTTGGAAATCCATTCAGCTGTGTGTTTGTGCTTGTTATGCTTGGTCTTCAACACGCGTCCTCACAAACACACAGTGTGCCTTTGCTGAGCTGAATGAGGCCCACCTGCTCTGTTCTTGTTCCACAGAGCCTACTTTACAAGCCCTCTCCCTCTGCGTGTTCCTAGGCAACAGCCACTCCTTGTTTACCTTTTCGTTTTTGCATTGTGATTCTCATCAGAACAACATAGCCCCAGCCCCTCTGGAGACTGATTGTCAGGCTTTCTTATTCAAAGTAGCATGAGGCAAAGATTAACATTTGTATGAGCCTGTAGTGTGTGTATCTTCCTGGAAACTCTTCATTTTTCTCTGCACGTGTAGTTATTACTGAACCCAAATATGGTAAAGCAATCACACCGTGTAAATATTTTGTTATACAGCAATACTGAGCACAGCTGTCTCTTTAACCAGGTAGTTTATTGTCCTCATTTCATGTACCCATGCTGCACCTTCCTCATCAGGTGACTGTCATAAACAAGTGTATTTCATAAAGCCTTCTCAAATATTGACCACCCTGAGCAGACAGTCCTTCTGCCTCCTGCAAATATGTCAAACATCTCTCCAAATGTATAAGCTGCGCCATAGATTCATATCTGCAGCAGTTGGAATATACAAAGTGGATGGAAGAGGGTGGTATTAGCAGGGAATCTTAATTTTAATGTTATGAGTAGTGAAAGCACAGGGCGGATACAGTTCTAGAAAACTTGTTAAGATGACAAGCTCAAGCTTTTGAAGTCCAAGTAATGCTGTAATAGCGAAAGCATGCAGTCCAAACATTTGTCATGAGTCCATGAGTTGTAGCTTAGCCCTGTTAGGTCAGTCACACAGCTTAACACTTTCTCCCTTGTCTGTATTTGAACTATGCACCTGGCATCTTGAAAAGCAATGACTTTGCACTTCTGTCCTTCGATCCAGGAATGGGCACACGTTTACTGGCTTCAAGATTAGATAGAAACAGTGGCCAGTGGTATCCAATACCACACTGACCCAGTATCCAATTGTGTGAAATCAGATAAGCTGTCTTGAAGGGGCTAAGCTGTCTCAGTGTGAGTGGTCCTATCAGTGAGGCTTTATGGGGGATCAGATGGAAAGAGCTGATTTTGTTGTTATTAACTGTTAAACTGAAGCATGATCCTTGGAAGTCTCAAAAACAGCTGGGGCTGTAAATTTGCATCTTTGAGAGGGTTTTATCCATTTGATAAAAGCATAATAAATGTGGTAGGATGTAGCATGACATGCTGTACTCATATTATATGGTACTTATTTCTGAAAACAATGAGCATTACAAGGAATGCTTCTGAGAAATACATCTATTTGCCTTCTGGCTAAATAAAGATGAGCAGGTTTAAAGTACTTTTATGTTTGTGTGCTAAATCTCATGTAATTCGAATGTTATAGTTTGTTTGCATAATTTGTACAGTCTGCATTTTTACAAGGAGTTGAGCTTAACTTATCAGATAGTAGGCAGGTTTTGTTACCTTTGAACAGAGCTAGCTGTTTCTCCTTGTAGCTTTACGTAAATATTTATCATACAGATCTGTGAGTCACATCAATCTTCTCAGCTTCCATGCTGTTTCTTGAACTAGTGGTAGAGTGAAACTGTATGACGAGACAAAGATTACTTTGTCCCTGTCTGACTCTGTGCCTTCTGTAGGTGTGTTGCCTGTTAAATATTACTGCATGCCTGACTGTGGGTGGACACATCAGCCTGCTTGTGTCCAGACCTGTTTGGTATGCAGCCTCCTTTGCAACAACCAGGTCCCCCTGTAAATTCCAGAGTCAGCCCTGAGATCTCTGTGGCTCCATCCATTACGTGTACCTATGCTAAGAGACAATTTAAAAAGTATCTTGGCATGGTTCATACAGTATAAGCTTTGTGGATTTCTTCCCTTGAGTTTATTAGCAATCATGGAAAGTTGCGTAAAAGAATGGCAGCTATCAGAGATAAAGTTGGCATGGCTGTTTATAGTATAAGAAGGAATTTCAGCTTATTTTTATTTAAGCTTAGTTGATAGTATGCTGCTGGTATTTTTTTTTCTTTCTTCAATATCCTCCCTTGCTGCTGCCAGTATTCCTGTGAAATGACATGTTTGTGTTGGTATGAATGTAAGCGATTGTGAGTGGTACAATAGTGCAAATTTTAGAATTGCTTAAAGGTTTAATTTTAATTTGATTATAATGATGAAGGACAGGTTTAATGCGATTTTCTCACTTTTGGTTTTCACAAAGACGTGTTTCTGTATGTGCTAGCCTCCTGTATATATCTAGCGCTTGTGGGAAGCTTGCTTATTGTATACAAAAAGAGAGAACTTTGACTTTTCCAGTCTAGTCATGCATCAAATGGCTCCCACTCAGCAGCCAAAACAACAGCAGAGCCTACAAGTTCAGATGAAACATTTCAGCTATGTCTCCAAGAAAAGAAACAGCAGGGCAATGAAACTCCTGACGCACATGCACAGACATGCATGCTTTTTATTTATCCGTACTCTTTGTGTTCTTTTTACTCAGAAATCTTTTTGGCTTATTTTGAAATTATGTCATTGAGCTCAGATGTGAGAGCATTTAGAAAAAAAAAAAAAAAAGGAACAACACGGTTTATATAGTTCCCTGAAAACAGGCCAGTTCAGTTTTGGAGCCAGCTCTGGTTTGTAAAATGCTTGGATAAATCTTATGGTGTTATCAAAACTTCAGTTGGTTCTTGTTCTTTCTTACTGGCAAAAAGCAACATAGAAAACTGAAGCCACAAGCTTTACATGCTTTACTGCTTTGAGTATTCATTTTACCTGTAAAAATGTAAAGCATCACTGCCTACAGATGCGACTACACGCAGCACTGCCGTAAACGTCTCAAAAAACATTCACAGCGATGCTGTAAATGCATATGTTAACAGTATTTTAAAAATATGGCACTGCACACAGGCTTACACCTGCATGGAAGGCAAAGATCACATTTTTAAATAAAACGGTAGCAGAAGTGTGACGATCACAGCAGCACACAGCAGATCAAACTGTTATGTTTGGTGCAGTTGTCTTTTCTAAAACTTTGCTGCAATTTCCTGTCCTGTTTTCACAACTTTAGTGGTTCTTCCTATCTGTGACATGTGGCTTGTTGCCACATTATAGAAATAGGCTGGTGGTGGTAGTTTTTACTTAAAAGACCACACCTTTTACTTTACAAAGTCCCTCTTTTTGGATTTGTTGCGTATCAGGTAAGATAACAGTGCTGGAGTCAAGATGGATTTTACTAATACTTGGATTTGTTTACCGTGTATTTCTAAGCTTAATATTTCTTCATGTTCAGTTAAGAACAGAACTGAATATTTTCGCACTCGCACTAATGAATGGCTTGGGCTTCAGGGAAGTTCTTCTCTGTGTCTTCTAAAAACATTTTGCTGTGCTGTAGTTGCACACACAGTGAATTTGTGTACTGAAATATTGTATGACCCATAAGAGAACACTGTGTGACAGGAACTTTGTAGTTTCTTCTTAGAATTTGAGCAAAACCAACTCACGGGGCCAAATAAGGGATGTGTGTCTGTTTTGAGGGGTGGGTGGGTTAGTAATGCTATCTGCTTGTGCATGACTTGTGTCAGCATTGTGGGGAAGAGATGTCTGCAAATGGCAGGTGTGGCTTTGAGAACTCTGGTGTGATCCTTTTGAATCACTAAACAGCCCTGACTGCAGTAGCAGGTTTGAAAATGTCAGAAAGCAAAAGAAAGCTTGAGTCGTGTCTCATTTGCAGAATCTGTTTTTGAAATTAATCTTTAGCTTCTTAATATTTTTAATGTATTATTTATAAATTTTTTTAAATTTTTTTTTTTACTTCTGACTAGTTTAACTTCTAAAATCCAATTATATGTTAAATTGTCAGACTTAGTCTTTTTCTATAAAAAGAGTCCAACTGCAGTGTAATCATGTCATGTCACTCTGGCAGTAGTCATAAAGAAATGGTACCTGTGTGACGAGACTCAAGTCTGTGAGTGTGATAGTGTGCTGTTTCAGGAGGAAGGAGGGGGAGTTGAGAACTTTCCGCTCTTACACAGAGGAAGAAATTTTCTTCTGAGTGTGGTTTAACAGACAGGAAGCAGCAGAAACCCAGTGCTCAGTGATGCTGTTCCTGTGAGTGCAAAATTCACAGGTCAGTTTGTGGGTGTCTTTTTTTTCTGTCCGGCTTTAAAATAAGTCATTTCTATTTCTGTCTGTCATTCAACGCCGTAAACAACAAAGTCCAGTATTCTGTGCTGTGATAAAGCACGCGTTAGAAGAATATGTAGGAGCACGAACAGCCTGTGTCTCAGAAGAAAACATGTCTTTACTGGAAAGAAAATGTGACCAAAAGAGAAGTGGAATCTGGTCTCTGTGGACATGTCTGAGCTGTCGTCTCCAGGGACAGCACTAGGCTTTCATCCCTAATCTCCAGACCATATTATCCTGCTAAAGCTAATGTCCAATCTTCCATAAAAAAGCCTAACGTTATACTGAATGGTGTGATAGTTGGCACAAACAGCCGTTGTCCCAGGAAGGCATGGGTCCTTCTTCCAGAGCCTGAAGCCTGAGTGGAAAAGTACAAGGTTCGCAGGAGATGAGATTAAATTCCATTCGCTTTTTGAAAGCCTGTGCTCGAGGTGACATTTTTCTTTCAGTCTTCATTTGGCCCTGGCACGGCAGAGCCAATTGCCTCCTAGTGTAACACAGACACAGTGAGTGCTGGCTCGGATGCAGTGCTGTCTGTGCTTCTGATGCCTTGTGCTCTGCAGCTGCATGCCATTAGCCAGTGTCTATGCCTGCCTCTGTGCCCATTCCAGCCATTTTATCACTACACGCTTGGCGTGGCCTCTGGAGTGCTGTGAAAGTGCTGCTTTATTCTGGTCAATAAAGTCGAGTTGGAGTTTGAAACATGGTGAGGCATGTTGTATTGTGCAACGCTAGGTGTTGAGTAAAATATAGAATTCGCAGAAAATGCTGTATACAAAACAATTATGTTGCTGACATAGTGCAATGGCAGTCATGAAACCACCCTGTTAGTGTTTTTTTTTTTGTCCGCCTTTGATGCAAGACCTTAATTACTATTCTCTTACATTACTGAATTCATCCCCACTCCCTGTACTTTTGGTGCTTTGGTGTCTCAAAATGTAGAATATACATCCAGTTGTTCTTTCATTATTTGCTCTGATGTGAGCTGTGTGTTTGCAAGACTGCTGTGCTTAAGGAATTGTCCTTGGCATCCAAAGTGGCATTGTTACATAGACGTGGGTGGGTTAACCACAACTGAGCAAAACAAAGGGGAACTGCTGTCCAGAAATGATGATCAAAATCCTCTGATGCCCATGTGGGCTATCACAGAGCTCCAGGAATGAACTTGGGCCTCATCTAACTGAGTCATTTCCCTAACAGGAACCAAGAGGCTCCTGCAAAAACAGCGTGCTCGCAGCTATATAATAACATAGTGGTAAGTAAGCCAATGCATTCTCATTCATCTATGTGCCATGTCGGACATAGGTGTATCACTGCACAGGCGACCAGGGAAAATTAAACCTTTGTGTGATTCATGTTAGGTAAAGGTTTCTTTGTACTGGTGTTAAACATTGCAGGTGTAATGAGTGTAGAGCAATTCTTGATTTATTTCTCTTTCAGTTTTTACGTCTGCTGCCTTCTACACCTTTGTGAGGTTTTAATTAATACCACTGCCCCTCTGGCACCATCCATCCTGTGACCGTTGTTATGTAGCTACCCCGGTACACTGCTGAACAATCAGCCACCTAAGGAAACCTGTATTTTTGTAACCTGAGCTGAAAAGGACTGATAAGTAAAGTTTGCTTGGCCCTTTTCTTGCATCTCACAATGTTTGCACTCACCACATGCAGGGTGACTCATTGCACAGTCATTCAATTGGCTTAAATTACCTCCTTTCATGGTCAACAATGAGCTCAGCTGAAGAGACGAAAGCGGGGGAAGTAGGGCCTTCTGGGAATGCTCCATTTGTTCATGAATCCTGACTCTAATTGGTTGTTATTGGGACTGGCAGTCACCATGCTGTAGGGGTGGAGTACGCCAGTGTTTGGTTCATGCGCTTCCTCAGTCTGCTGCACACTGAACCGCCATATATAACAGCCAGTCGTAATTGTCTGAGGAGAGCTGAGTGATAGAGAGACTCCCATCGCCGTGTCACCTGACCACAATGGAGCCAAAATGTCAGCTGTAACTGATAATAATGCTCAATATGCTTCATTCTAATGAGCCATACCATTACTATGCACTTGCGATAACCAAAAAGTTGTTAATGTAATTTCAGCCAAGTTCTAATATTCAAAAATCTTTTAGAATACTAAATTGAATAATGCTGGGTATTGGATTGTTTGTGGGTGTTGGAATATGTGAAAGAAAGCTTTAAGAAATAGTGACAATGAAGTAAATGACCGTGGTTAATGCAAGGAGTTCTGAGCGCCCAGCTTTATACATCCCCTCATGTCTGGTAGAATAGTTGTGCCCTAAGGCTTACTATTTTGGTTTTAGGTCAGACTTTATTATTTCAGTCACATCACTCACATCAGCATTGCTTCCAGCTGCATCAGGCAGCACTAGTGTACAGATGTCTGCCCAACACCAGCAACAAACAGACAAAGCTAGCATGCCTGTGAAGGTTCTCAGTCATCCAGGTCATTGTAGTCTAAGGTGCTTAGGAAAGAAAAGCATCTGGACTTCTTTAAGTTGCTTGAAGACGTTTCACCGGCTTCTTCAGTTCTAAGGTCAAATGGTGGAGAGTCCCAGATTTAAGCCATATGGGAGTGGCCCACCCAAGAGGGACAATAGACCCCCTAATGATCCTCTGCCTATTCACACGAGCCGAGGTGTGAAAACGGATGTAGGTCACAATCAGCCAAGGTTGAAGAAGATAGCTGTTGACCACAATCTTACAAAGATAACTATTTCTGTCTGCTGGGCGTTAATGGGTAGTTTTGCACCACCACCCATCCCCCTCTAAAATAAATTAGTCCTTATTTTAAGTAGTTATTAATATGTTATAGCATGTAGTTTTCTTTTCACAAGGACGTATTCATACAGGATGACATGGAAAAAAAACTAACAAAAAAACACATGTGCCTGGTTGGATTCAAACCTTGCACACAAACCATTAAACCTCACCAGAACGCCCCACCTGGTAACCACGCTGAAATATTCAAGTCTGTCAAAAGAAGGCCCCACCCATAGCGAATCACAGGCAGTCTATTTGCTCTGTTGACTATTATGCATTCACTAACATCCCAGTAAAATCCCTCCCTTCACTGTCCTCCTCCTCTTCTCCTCTTTATGACGTAGTAAGTGCAGTTACAACCCTGCCCCTGTGCTGGGACAAGGCAGCTGTTGTCATGTGCTGGGGGATAATGTGCAGGCTGCGTCTGACTAATGGCTGGCTCTCTTGTATCCCTGTCTGCTGTTAGCACTTTGCCAACTGGGTCATCCAGATCAATGAAGCTCTGACAGGAATATAGAAAGTACATGCAACCACTGACATAGTCTGGTACATTGTAGCAGACTACACATAAACACAAGCATAAAGCATAGAAAGAAAAAAAATTACTTTCATCTTTATGCCCATTGATTTGATAGCAGCCATTTTTTTGTCATCTGATAAGCAGCTAGTGACTGGATACTGATTATTTATCCCTCTATTAACCACAGTCCTTAATAGCTGTAATGTACAGCTTAATAAATGTCCATAAATCTAACACAAACTGCAACTACAAAAGGGGAACCAAGAACATCTGCAGCGGAGAACATCTGCTAGATTAGCAGCGTGTGTCTTCTCAGATCTGCTGCGAGGCTGGGCAGGGCCTTGTCAGAGTGATTGCATGGGATGCAGACAAACACACATTTAGTTTGCAAAAGATGGATCAAGGCTTCTGCTATAAGTGTACGAGTATACCAGTGGAAACTGCAAATGATTTAAAAAGCAGACATATGTGCTTAATTTGCAAGCCTCATACAGTATATCACCTCTGCTTGAGTATGGTTATTCACAGTACCGAGCATAAAGATGCCACGAAGTCCAGGACACTGAGCTCCAGACAGATGGCAGGAGCGTCCAGCCCTGGCAGAGGTGGGCATGGATGCTGCAGCAGAGACAGCATGAGAGATTGACTAGAGTGAAACACTATCCTTCTGATTAAGTTTCCTTGTCTCTCTTCTGTTTCCCAAAGCAATGCCTTCCAGACAGTAACTGCATGCTACTGGTCTGTTTGGATGCTTAGCAGAGAAATACACTTTAACTTGCAAAATGGGTTTGCTCCCTGTGCCCCATGAGCTGCAGAAGTCCTTCATTACCACCTCCAATTATATTCTGCCCCCTTTAAAATACAGTAGGACCTGGTATGCAAGTTTGTCACTCATACAGGCATTTAAAAGCAAATAAGCTCCACCCTGTAGCAGTGACAAAAGCAGGAATAGCGAGTGTTTGGAGGTGGGGGAAGGTACCAAACATTCCCATCTTACTTCTCTATTCCTGCCAGCTCTGATCTCCGGGAAGCGAGAGGGAGGGGCTATGCTTGTTGCCCCTGGGTTTATACTTATACTTTAACCCAAAATCAGCCCCTCCTACCCTTCATTCCCGAAACCTGCCTTTGGGTATCGATTGCTGGGACACACCTAAAGACACACACACACACACACACACACACACACACACACACACACACACACACACACACACACACACACACACACACACACACACACACACACGCACACACACATATACACAACAACAAGTACATGAGCACCAGTTTCCCTTTAACACAGGCTGTGATCACAGTAACTCCCCGAGGGTCAGTACAGAGGGGCTTCCAGAGCTGCATCAGACGAGTGATCTTTTGCTTGTGTGTGTATGTGAGAGTATGTGTGCCTGCGCGTGTGTGTGTGTAAAGAGGGAGGGTTCGCTCAGACCGCTCATGTGATCATAATATCAACCCCTCTGAGCCTTATGATCTAAGGCGGAGTGCTGAGGGGTGTTTCACATTGAGGGGCAGAAAAAAAATGTGAGACATCTGTGTTTAAATCAGAATGAACACTGCGGTAGTTTTGTGTTAGCTGATGAAAAAGAAAATGGATTTACTGATAATACTGACAGAAACCCTGAGAAAAACAATGTATAAAGTAGGTCTCGACCTTAGAATTTTCTGCTGTTTTTGCACTTATATCGTAGTAATTTCTATATTTTTTTCTTTGGGTAGGTCCTAAATGTTTTTGTCTGATGATGTCATCTTGAGCATGTAGCTTTTCTACATGCTCACAGTTTTTTCGAGCATTTAATTGAAGCATAATCAGTCAATCTGGAACATTACTCACTAATTAATTGATCATTAAACAAATGTTGACAGTCTGTTTAATAACACTAAAGTTTACATTTTCACACCTGAAATGGAGTATTTCAGCTTTGTATCCCTACTGTTTGTATTCACGTTGATATTTTCAGTAAAAGTAATTGCACAGATTGTAAATAATTTGTCTATGCTGACATATATAGAAATTTTAAACCTGGTGACATTAATGTTTGTTAACTTGTGGTTTGTGAGGTTTTTAGGCTGGAACCAGTCAGTGATCTGATTTTTCAGCATCACAGATCAAAACTAGGCACGACCCAGATAATGCCTACACTGTATAGATTTGATCAGGTTATAGATCTAACCAATTTAAACTCACAGGATTTCCACTTTATGAGGACTATTTCTGCCTCTTGTCTAGTACAATTATACAGATTTAATATGTCTGCTGACCTATCACCTCTGTCTCTCCATCTTCCAGGTGTAGATGCTTCAGGCGCAGCAGGGCCCAGCCTCCGTGTCAGAGAGGGACGAGGCTGCTCCCACCTGGGCCACAGGACTCCTCTGAAACTTGGCTCATGGTCTCTCTCTGAGCAATAACTGCTCAGATTAGAAGACGGGATTACAGGGAAGCCATTTTGTGAGGTGAAACTGAGTCTGTCTGCGCTGGAGTAGTCATAGCTGGGATATTTTAGGCTGCTCTTTGACTTTTAAACTCCACTACCATGACGACAGCAGTACAGCCCAGTGAACTGGTGTTTGAATTTGCCAGCAATGGGATGGACGAAATCAATCAGGTACAATCTCACCAGAGAAATCACTTTTTCAAATGCAACTCTCTGTTGTTGTTGTTGTTGTTGATTTTTTTTTTTCATGACTCGACTTATAGGCGTCTACATTTGCATATAAAACCGTCGAGCTCAGTGGTCGACCTTCTGTCTTTTCCAACATGACACACTGTATGCAATCCTGTTGATAAATGAAATACTTTTCAAAAGAAACAAACTAGTGTAAACGGCATGGCCACTCGGGTAGGATTAGCCTGTGATCTCTAAGTTTGACGACATGTTGAGAAACAACACAGGAGGGGAGGAGGATGGAGCCGAGAGGAGGTCTGGGAAGAAGAGTGTGGGCTGCCAGTAGCACAGAAATGGAAAGACTGAAAAACATGCAGTGAGGCTAGGGTGTGTGGGAGGCAGAGGGCGGGGTTAGGACGTGAATGTGTTTATTACCCAAAGGTTACTGTGTGCATTCGATGTCAACTTGTGCCTGTGTGTTTTTTCATTGCTCGGTCAGGTGTGCAGTTATCTCTTCCCCACACCCGGGTCTGAATCCTGTGGAGCAGGCTTGATTGTAAGTGTGGAGATGTATGTGTGTTTATGTGTCCTAGTATTTGTATGTGTGTATCTAGAGCGGCAGGCTGTCATTGGATCCCTGAATAGCACCAGTTCAAGCCTAACCTGATGGACCAGTTACAAGGCTGTTTAGAAGGGATGGGATAATTCCAGCAAAAGGTCTTGTATTGTTCCAGTGCTATAGTTTTGTGACTCGCTGCACCCACTTGGCCTGTTAGACAAGCAGTTTGCCCCTATTTACCAATTCATGGAAATACCCCCCCCTACCTAAACGAGCAACTCACAATGGCACTTCTGCAGTGGCCATTTGAACATTTAAAGATTTTTTTTTTCTCGCCACAGTAAATCTGTTGGAGCTGAGTAAAACCACCAAGTAGATTCTATAACGATTAGCCTTACTATATTGGTTTTTAAGCCAATAAGTAGCTCCCATAAGTCTATCATTTGATGGTGGCAGTATGAAAATGTCTTTGTGATTTTGAACACAGTCAAGCTCTGCTTCAGCTGAGGGTGGAGACAGAAAAAGAGTTCCAAAATGTCCTCAATTTTTAAGCCACAGTAATAAAAGCATGTGGCTTTAGGTAAACAAGCAGCTTTTAAACGTAATGGTATCACTTACATTATGGCAGCTACACTTTCTCAAATATCGTGATGCAGACATTGAAAGTGTACAGACAGTTGGACTACATTGTGGTTAGGCAGGTAAAGCAGAAGAGAGTGGGGTGTGGGGGGAAAAGCATGCACAGATGCTGTGCTTTCAAAGGCAGAATGGGGAACTCAGAAATGCAAATTGGTTGGAGCTTTATCGCCTGTGTTTCCCTCCTAGAAACACTATTTAGGTCAACAAAGAGGAAGAAGCTGTTAGGATACTTGTTGTATGTGCAGTATAATTTGTGTTGCATACAGGGTGCTTGTTCCACCTTCTCACCGTTTTACTCGTTTAAACAACAGTTTCTCTCTTTCGTAGTTCTTGCCAGATTATCAACGGGTTCGCACAGCAATTCAAGTCTGAATTGTTCACAGAAAAAAAAAAAACAGAATCAATTTAACATCAAAACAACAGCGGAGACGTCAGCAACATGTGTCTACCGCTCTGTCAGCAAACGGTGTGGGATCACAGACTGTCTGCATTTAGTGGGAGAGGGTGGGAAAGGCTGCTGTTTCAGACGCAGATAAATAGTCAGAATGGTTTTATCTCCTGACACACGCTTTGTTCTTATTCAAGGACAGAAAACTTAATTTAAGTGAAGCCGGGAAAATGGGGTAGCCTCACTGTCTCGCACTCTGATAGTATGTCTACCAAAGAGTCTGATTAATGGGAAATATTCAGTGCATGTCAGTGAGACACTGATAACACTTGCAGTCATAGCAAAATCCAGGGTTTTTAGTAGTCCCAGGAAACCTTGTGGGTTTTCTGCGTAGATGGCAAAAGCTGTCTGTATCTGGTAGAGGTATGGTAGGCATTATGCAGGGCCACCTCTTCCCTCGACTCATAAACAGCTGAATTATATGTTTATTAATAGAGAGTCCATGGATAATTACTCCTAGCGATGCTAAGGAGGCCTAACCGTTTAACACGGTGTCCAAATAATGAGCCAGTTAGTTTAGTTTTCTGATTGTAGTTTTCAATGAGTTTAGTTTTCTGGTTAAACTATAGCTGGGATGGGTATGTAGCCATGCACAGTCGAATACCCCCTCTTCCCAACCTCCCCCCAGCTCAAGGCCTGGACACCTGGTATGCCCCAGAGGGCCAAACCAACAATGGACACTTGTGCAAAGAGACAGATAAGCCTTTATTCATGTTCCTCCTACCACACCTTTCTGTCTTTCGTTTTAATCAGGTCATCACTGTAGGAATGTGTTTCATTGATCGACATTGTTTGACTAAAATTAAAACAAATCACAACATGAATCATTTGATGTAATTGAGCGAGGTAATTCACATTACACATTATACATTTAGAAACCATTTCTCCCAAAGCTAAACATAGTCGCTTCATCTGCCTGTCAGGGGCAGGAGAAGAAATGATTTCAAAGCATTTTTGAAGTGTAGTGTGCTGCCATCTGCTGGTGGCCAGGTGACTACATGTTTAGCGTCAAACCACCCGAATTGACTTCTTTATATAATGCTTTTATAATGCTATTAAAATGGTTTATTTGAATGATTATTAAATCAGCATTTCAGTGAATTTTCATGTTGTATTTTCTTTATACTATTTGAGAAGTACTGTCCGGTTTTGAGAACCACAATTTGCACATATTCAAAGGACTGAATTAGCCTCTGACTGATGCAAACCAAGTGCCCAGTGAGCCCTTTTGACAAGGTCTCTATTGGTGGAGTTCACTTTGGCCCACACTCTGGTAATTCCCTCTTTCCCTTCGCTCCTTCCTGCATCAGATTGTGCCATGCCTGAAATGAGATAGCAAAGGCTGAATTCCCAAAGCACATTTAGGAGATGATGAAGGGTGTGCTTGCCTGCAATTCATGACTTCATGCATTAACATTCATTTGGTCTTATATAATTTCTGAACATAAGATTAACTCTTCAGGTGAAGTAGGCTAGAATAAACAGCTGCTTCCTGGCTTCTTCAGCAGGCTCCTCTGGACCACTACAGCACCACAGAAATGAGCTCTCCTCCATGCTATGTGCCTACACATTAGCTAAAAATGAGTGTGAATCTACAGTGTTTCACAAGGCAGTAAAAATAAGAGACCAAATCGGGTTTTAACATTATCTTGGTGTCGTGTGGTTTTTATAACACATTTATGACGTGCAGCGGAGGGATTGATTGTATTTTTATTGCATATACACTCAAAGACGTATGTACAAAGACCCACGGTCCTCTACCTCCGAGGGGTGTCATTTGTGTTACAGCAGCTCAAACCTTTCTGTCTCTGTGTGTCTGCTCTCTGTGCAGCTGGACGACCCGTCAGTATTCCCAGCGGTGATTGTTGAGCAAGTTCCCGCAGCCGATCTGTTGCAAGTATACTCGGGGCTCGAGTCCGATGAGGTGACCAACGGTATCATGGTGGATACCACTCTCCATGTGGTTGAGGAACCATCCATCTTGGAAGGAGGAGTGGATCTCACAGGTACACTTGCAATAAACACTGAATTTTAATGAGATATAACAAAACTAACAAAGCAAACAAGTGGAAGATTCAAAGCCAGAAAATTACAAACTACGCAATTAAGTTCTGCTCTGATACACAGCACAAACAGCTTCTCTTCCAATTAATTCATTACTATTATCTGTAGCCTGACCCACAAACTAGTCACTGAACACTGAGTTACCTGAAAATTCAGAATGAGCGTGCATTTAGATGCACATAAAAAATATTAACTTAAAAATATTAATGATTTTGTTTAAATTGAGCACTTTTATAATTGTGCTTTTTCTGGGAAAATGCTTTAAAAATGTACTTTCCTTGTCATAAATCAAAGCTGACATAACAAAAGAACCTTTGTAGCCATTCACCTGTGTTTGACCTAAACTTCTTAAAAGAGTACAATATGCAAAGTATTAACCTCCGAGTATTTCTTATTGATGAATTTGATGTCATCTGGTGGACAGAAACAACAGTCTCGGGCGCAGAGGACAGCATGGAGACAAATGAAGCAGCGGCGGCTCTTCTTAACATGGAGTCTCCGAACAACATTTTGGATGAGAAGCGTATGCGTAAGTTAATTTGCATGCTCATTATTCCACTCCTTGAGCTTGTGACAAAAACGTCAGCTTTGATCTAACACTGTTAATAATTGCAGCTTGAAACACTTTTCTCTATCACTTGTTTATGCTTAGTTCACACCTATGGCACTCTGCTTGAGTCAGACCTGGCATATGCCCCACTGAGGCCTGACCAGATGGACAGTGTTGCCCTTGACATGTCTGTAGACGAGGACACCTCATCTATGGATGAGATTCCCCAAAAGTTTCCCCTAAAACCTCAGAAAAAAACCAAAGGTAAGACATTTTCCCTCCTCCTCCTTGTTAGAACTCCCTCACTAAAAATTCACTGTTGTATGTAATTAGATGATTTCACTGTGGCCTTTCACCTTATAACACACTACTCCGTAATTTGAATCATAGTGCGAAAGCCGCGGGCGGTCCGTCCCTGCTCGCCCATCACCACCCCTAACCTACCACTCAGGAAGAAGAGCAAAGAGGGCAAAGGTAAGCCTCACTAACTAGTCCACTTTTCTATAATCAGCCAATAAAAATCAAGGTCTGTCCTTCTCTTGTGTACGCTCCATTTCCTCATGTGGAGTGTGCAAACAGCAGTCCTCAACCCCTGCAGTCCAGTGGGGTCGAATCTAGGAGAGTTAATGGATGAGGGGATCTCAAAGTGCTGTGTTTCACAGGGAAACAGAAGTGATTGCAGGCTGGAGGGCACGTTGATGCTCTTCCGATAGAAGAAGACTAGTGGTGCACGATGTAAAACCTCATTGCACCATACAGTGTGACTCGAAGAGCAGGGGGCTGGGGACAGCAGGTTCAGTTGCACACATATACATCACCCTGTCATGGTGTCTGGGATTCAAGTGACTACTGGGAGCGTTGCTGTTTTTAACCACTTCTGGCCGAAGCATTTTACGAATTAGAGTAATCTACTCCCAGACTTGATATAATTAATTTCATCCCAAGGCACGCATGTACACATACAATGGCTGGAGCAGCTCCTCCTGTAACCCTGTGGCTTTCATATATAAACTGTACTACTAAATGAATTATAGATGTCTATAGCACAGCTCCAAGGCTTTGCCGTGAATGTCTGACTCACTTGAAAGTTAAAAACAAGACTGAATTTATTTCCCCCCCAATTTGCAGGCAATACCATCTACCTGTGGGAATTCCTTCTGGCCTTACTGCAAGATAAAAACACCTGTCCCAAATATATCAAGTGGACACAGCGGGAGAAAGGCATCTTTAAGCTTGTGGACTCCAAGGCTGTTTCAAAGCTGTGGGGCAAACACAAGAACAAACCTGACATGAACTATGAGACCATGGGAAGAGCTCTCAGGTAACATAGAAGCATCATTTTCCTCAGCACCACTGCGCTTCAAATGAGCTTTTATTTAGCTCTGAAACCTGAAGACATGGTTCCATAGATGTATTCATAATGCTCATCAGGAATGGCTATAATGTGTTGGACATGCCTTTATCTATTTTCTTTTCTAGATACTACTATCAGAGAGGGATCCTGGCTAAAGTGGAGGGGCAGCGGCTGGTCTATCAGTTTAAGGAGATGCCAGCTGACCTTGTGGTGATCGAGGATGAAGAGACAGGGTCTGATGCAAATGTCGGCTACGGAAATCAGAGATCGACCAACGGGCGGTCTGTGGTTCGTGGAGGGTCCAAAGGGCACGGAAGAGCTCATGGTCAGCACCATGTCTCGGTAAAACAGATGAAGAAAGAGCCAAACAATGAATGTCTCTACCAGGAAGCTAATGGTGGACAGGCTGAGCAGCTCCTCCAGTCTGTTCATATGCTGCACGCCAACCAGGGGGCCGGAGTCCAGGAAACAGCACAAGCTTTAAGGTGAGTGACTGGTGCACTGTGAAAAACACCAGAGGTGTTTTTAGAGGAACCAACAGCAAAATGAAGAGTAGTTTTATTTTTGTTTCATTACTCTACAGTGGGTGCCAGAAAATCATTCTCCGCTTAATGATCTTTCAAACTCGATGGGTAAATAAGTTGGGGTGATATTAGCTTATTTAGGATCTATCTGTCCATATGTCAGCAAAAGTAACACATTTGCAATACACAAAACCCAAGGGCATGTTTGATATATGGTAGAGGCCGTGTCGCTAATACACTGTTTATCCATCAGAAAACACTGATGACACTGAGTCAGATCTTATGATTATTTACTTTCTTGTGAAGAGCTAGACTAGAAGATTGACACTGTTGTCGTGTGTGTGATGAAAATGTGCATAATGCTGGTAAGCTCAAAGGCTAGAAAAGGGGGTAACAGCTAACTTGTCTCTGCTGATCTTAAGAGCATTAAATCCGATACTCTTATAAGCCATTGTTCTTAGACATGAAATATGCCCAGCATTTAATTCTTCAGACACACATGTTTATCACACTTTCTTGTCTTTGTGATGTTTGTGTAAAACAAATGAAATATAGTGCAATATAAGAGCAGGAATCTTACCTGTATGCTAAGCTAAGCTGACTACATATTGACTAGTAGAGGGTTACTGATCGTCGTCTTTAACTTTTAGTAAGAAATCATATAATCACATCCACCTTAATGCATGTCAGTTAGGCATCCTTACCAATAACATAAAATAATCTTGGTAACTGTAAAATAGCAACGACAGTATTAATCTCAAATGATACACTTATGAATTATTGTAAACTAACTTTATGTTAAATGCTTTATGCTTAAATCTTACTCATACCCACACATGCATGCGTCAAAGCGATGGCCCTGAAAACGTCTGACTCCAAGCTTATCGGTCTTATATTAGTGGCGGCGTCTTGTAGGGAAACTCAATTACATCTCGAAGCCTTGTATGTACAAAATGTCACCTTTTGAGAATTTGAGATGCAGAGTTTCATTATACATAATAAAACTGTGAGGTGAACACAGCAACAGCAAACCCAGCAGAGCTGAAGTAAATCTTTACTTTATATAATTCATTTTTTTGTTGTTGATGTCAGTAAAGTGCCAGATCACCTTTAGATTTTCATAAAGTGCATTTCTTCTTCTTCTTTTTTGGTCTGGCACTGCTTTACTTTGCATTTTATTTTTCTGTTGCCAAATCTGCTGCTTGTATTACCAATGTACTATCACAAAATTCAGCTTTTTTTTTTTTTAGTGGTTAAACATTGTCTGTTAGTGGTTAAACATTGTCTGTCTGTTAGAAATTGAAGAGAATAATAATTTCCACAGTACAGCTGTCAGCACAATTTGTTATTTTAATAAGGGCATTAGTTCTGCTTTTTAGGCTCATAGCTGTGCGGTCGCTAATTTTCACAGTAGGCGTCCGTTAAAAATAAACCTTGTATATATTTGCGAAGATATAAACAGAATATTCAATTACACCAACTCTGTCAGAGAAAGTGAAGAGACTCACCTACATCTTCTGTTTATTTGATCTTTTCAGGACCATTAGCACCCCTGCATCAGTTCCTATGGTCCTGACATCTTCCGGCTCACTTCAGTCTGTTCCCCTCACTGTTCTAGCCAACGGGGACTCCAGCCACTCCCCTTCGCGGGTTATTCTTCACACCATGCCCTCCACGACAGCAGGTGGTAAAGATGTGCTTACCATCCATACGGCTTCTATAGCAGGTGGGGCTAACAGCCTGCAGGATGGCCTCCCGCAGCAGCTCTTGGTCACCAGTCTGGGCTCATCTGCCTCCTCCTCCTGCACTTCCCCTCCAGGAGTCATTAGTTCCACCGCTTCCAACCTCAATGGTCTCCCCCGCCTTGTCACCATTAACACCACCTGCGGGCAGACCATGGTGGCACAGCAGCCCGGCACCGTAATTGCCACTGTGCTCAAATCTAGCGACCTCTCAGGGTTGCAGGTGAAAGAGGAGATGCTGGACCCCAGCTACTTTCAGTCGATGGTGAATGGCGATCCATCACTGGCCGTACATACATTTGAAAAAGAAGAGATGGAAGCAGGGGAGGCGGAGCTGCAGTACAGGACTGTTATCATTGATACCAGTCAAAGCCAAGGCCCGGAGGGCGCAAGTGAAACTATAATTAATGGACATTCCTCTCAGAGCAGCAGCCCTAGTGAGGGTCTGACCCCTGTGGAGGAGCTGGAAGTGCGTGGAGAGATGTCCCTGCAGCCTGAGCAGGGAATCAAAGGCCTGCAGGAGCTGCCAGTGTCTGTTCAATTGCCTGCAAACTTTATCCAGATAAAGACAGAACCTGCAGAGGCTTAGTGCTGCAGGACTCTTCAACAAAAGCTGAACCAAAATTGAATCCATTTTGACCCCAGACTTGATATTTTCTTTTCATACCACAGTGATCTGGTCAAAGATCAGAACGAGGGATCTTGCAGCTTTTAAGGGTTGGTCAGTTCAGCCTCAGGATTTATTGTTTACCAACATATTTTGTGACCATGTGCCTAATTTTAAAAATCAAGGGAGTGTTTAGTTTTTTTAAGAAGTAACTTTTCAGATTTAGGATTTTCTTTTTCTGTAGACACAATCCCCAACACACACACAC
>VURO01018549.1:10224-22592 GCA_015108175.1 Pelvicachromis taeniatus | reverse complement strand
ATATATACACACACACACACACACACACACACACACACACACACACACACACACACACACACACACACACACACACACACACACACACACACACAGTGAATAACCTTCTTTGGGACTTCTTTCAGAGGTTTCATATATGGCCACACCACAGGCTGCTCTTTGTGCTGATTTCTGGGCCTAACTGAGATTATATGTGTGTGTGTGTGTGCAATAGCAGGGTGGTTTCTGGGTTATTCTAGGCCACACACACAGACATGCACACACACGCACGCGGGTTCTCTCACATACTTTTAAGTACAGTTGCACACATTTTTATGCACAGTGTGTCTCTCGCGCTCTCTGTTTCTCTCTCCTCATTCACAGTGGTAGTCTCTCGGCCTCCAAGCCGTTTAGCTATGCTCTCTCTCTCTGTCTGTGTAGAGGGATTACTCTGTCCTTTGTGATTATCTGTCTATTAATAGCTTCCTTTAAGGCTGTTCACATGCTTCAACAGAAGCAGAGTTGCAGGATTCCGAGGCCCCGGGCTCTCCAACACAATCCGACCCCAAATTGTGTAGCCGGTAATTACAGTAATGATCTACAGCATACTGTACACTGCTCTACTGAGAGGAAAGACTCACACATACACACCAAAGAGTGCAGGAGTACACACAAAGCTGGCATGAATATTTTTTCTTTCTTTTTTTGCTGCGGTGTGCAACAAAATGGAATACATAATAATGTATATTGTTACAGGTGTTATTGATCACATGCTGTTGCACCTTGCAGGCACATACACAGCCAAACATAAAATACAGAGACTGTATAGACTAAGATAAAGCTCTCCTTTGGTGGGATGATGAACCTAAGATATACACCCATCAGGTATAACATTATGAGCACTGACAGGTGAAGTGAATAACAATGATTATCATCATATTCATCATGGCACCTGTTAGTGGGTGGGATGTATCAGGGAGCAAGTGAATGTTTAGTCATCAAAGTTGACGTGTGAGAAGCAGGAAAAATGGGTAAGTGTAAGGATTTGAGCTAATTTGACAATGGCCTAATTATGATGGCTAGACGACTCTGTCAGATCATCTCCAAAATAGCAGCTCTTCCGGGGTGTTCCCGGTCTGCAGCGGTCACTATCAAAAATGATAGTGTACAATGTACCAAGGAAGGTACAGTTTTGAACCAGCAACAGCATCTTGGGCTGTTCATTGATGCATGTGGGGAGCCAAAAAATTCAAATTGCCAAAACAAAAAGTTCTGATAGAAAGGTGTCAGAACACAATGTGCATCACAGTTTGTTGTTTATGAGGCTGCACAGGTGCAGAGCAGTCAGGGTACCTATGTAGATGCCTGTCCACCACCAAAAACGAGCAATAGAAGAAGCTGGCCTGGCCTGATGAATCACATTTTCTTCTACATCACATGGCTGTGTTGCTTACCTGGGGAACACCTGGTATCAGGATGCACATAATAATGCGCTCTGCCACAAAGCAAAAATGGTCCAACAATGGTTTGAGGAGCACAACAACAAGTCTGAGGTTTTGACTTGGCCTCCAGGTTTCTCAGATGTCACCGTCTTACAGCACTGTTGTTAACATCTGGCTAGATCGTGCTAGATGCCAAGGCACATCATCAGATGACAGGGCTGTTTGAATATTAAAAGAGACACTGAGATACTATTAGGCATGTTTTACCTGATCAGCATATTTATTCTTGGATTGCACGCTATCTTCTGCACTAACTATCACACTGTATAGCACTTTCTTGAAACTGTCCTCTATACACAGCCTTGTCACCCATATGCATATTACACAGCAATGTGACAGATGAAACCTTGATAAAGATGCATGCATGTTTTCCCAGCCCACAGTTCATATTTCACAATGCATAGGCATGCAGATGAAGGGTGTTTCACACACAACACATGATGTGGAAGAAGAGTACAGTTGTGTGTTCAAAGAAAACACTATATACACAGACACGGTGTGTAAATTTGAGAATCATTTTGTTTTTAGGACAATCTTTACCCTTTTTTTCCTTCCCATCTAAAGGAACAGGTTTAGATATGGAGAGGAACATACAGGGATAGCACACCATTATCTTAGCAAAAAAAAAAAAATTAAAATAAAAATCTTAGAGAAACCGGAAGTAAAGAAAGTTGTTTACTGCATTACTGCGTGTGCTGGTTTATTAGGGTTTGCCCTTCTGCTACTGCTGAAACCAACACTGATGACTGATAAGAGTGAGCAAATAAGGGTTGTGTTGCAGGCCATTAAGCTAAAGCAGTGAACTGAAGTGGATGCTGAAACACCACAAAACTAGGTCATCATAACGCAGTAAAGTAGTGCAAATGAATCTTCTAGTTGTCTTAATTTCTGATGTTCTTTATTGAGCTGATTGTTTCATTTGAGCAGAAAAGAGTGAATCTGTCTTACGTGTAGAGACTGTGCAGCACAATTTGTGGGCTATTTGGAGCGCTGAGTAAACGTAGCAGGATAAGAATATTTTTGCATGTGTTGTAACGTCTCAACCAAAAGTGAAAAATTCAGCTTAAATCAACTTGCTGTGCATTCTCTCTGTTAAATGAACGTTTATTGTGGAAGTTTGTGGAGCAGGGATTAGGACTGCTGCCAGTCAGTCAGGGTTTGGGTTTGGGTTTGATTGTGACTGGCCCGGTTGGACGCAGCCTCAATGAGCTGAGCTGAAGCAGGAGGCCAGCAGGTCGTGAGTAACTAGTGGCATTTGGATCAAAACACATTCAGCATAATCACTTTAAATGCGCTCAAGGAGATCTGCCGAGGTGTTTTTTTTTTTTTCTTTTCCCAGGACAGGAAACTGCACTTTCTCTTTAAATGGCCAGAGCTTCAGGAAGAGGATTTTAGCTAATCATTGTGATGAGCTGACAAAAAAGGAAGCATGAACCAAATCATCCATTTATAAATAAGTTTGATTCTGTTTCTTCAGCCACAGTTCATTTTCTAATTCCCCAGGTTAATAAATGTAAGTATGGGGAAGTAAAATATAAGACATTTTAAACAGGATGCTGAGGTTTGCTACACAGGATGCTTACAGCACAGCTGAAGAACTTTAGTCATACGTTAATATGATTCTGTTTCTCTGCCATACACACAGTTTTGTGCAGTATTCAGCCTCAAGCGTCTTCATAACAGCAACACAGATGTGTCGACTCTTCACACATCATGCGTGCTTGAACTTTTATTAGTTCCCCTCTTGTCAGAGTCTTTGGCAGAGTTTTTAAAATGCTGAATTGGTTTTGGATTCTTCTTCACTAAAGTCATCTATGTTCAGGCTAAACGGAAGCTGCCACAGACTGACAGGAAGCACGTTAAAGGAAGGCGTCGCACTAAATTTATCTCTTTGCATTGTTTTCATAATGATTTCTAGTTCAAATTAGGCTTGAAATCACAGTTTGAAATTTGTACTACTGGAAAGGGCCTGCTTAGGTTTTGCACTTCTTTCTATAAAATAGGCTTGCAGCTGATTTCTACTTCTTTCATTTACAGGCTTTTTTTCCTTCCTTGAGTCTATTATTTGGTTTGTGAAATTGAAAATGGTGAAAAAAATGGGTATTTCACAGGTAAAATAATCAATCACCTAATCACTATCACAAAAGCTGCAGGTTATGGTGAGGTGAAAAAGTCATTTCACCGGTGCTCCAGAACTTTCTCGCTCATTTCCATGTATATTGTGACTCATCGTCAAGAGCAATAGAATTCAAAATGCAGCCAAGCGCTTTGAAGTGCAATTGGTGGAGCGCACACATGCACAGTAGTAGCAGTGCGCTGCCTTCAGAGCAGCAGCTTATCTCTTACATAATAATGGCCCAGTCCTGCCGGGATCAGAGCACTGGGTCTTGAGTTGTGGCGATCTGGGAAGATTGTTGCTCATCTCCCCCCGCAGGTCTGAACTCTGCGCGACCTTCTTGTCGTGTCTGTCACAGTGGGATCAGAATAAAGACACCTGCCGCCGCCTTCTGCCTGTACATCCATACAATTCGTGACAGCGTCGCCTCTCCCATCAGGAACACTCGCTGCTGGATAATAAGGCTGTCACACTCATCCTCCCTGTGCAGACAGAGGTCTGCAGGGAAGATGAATAAGTTAAAAGCTGGTGCAGAGCAAGAAGCACACTTTTACAACTGAGGCATGCTCTGGTAGCATCCTTGGTTTCTTTTGAACACTCCTCCATGAACACCTATTGGAGAGCTTGGAAACTCTGATTTCTTCCTTTAGGCGAAGTCACACATTTCTTCTTTGTGGCTGTAACTACCCACCTACTTCATCTTGTGTTTACACCAAACAGAAATGCTCTGCTTTCGCTCCAAATATTAAAACAGGTGATTCAGGAAACGGATGTGTCTTACTGACTACTGACTATGAATTAAAGACAGTATAACTTGATCTTACTGTGGCTAAAAATGGGTTTCATTACCAACAACTTACTGTGCTAATTGTTTAGTTTGTGACTTCATAGAGAAACAGGTTTTTAGTTTCAACGGGTAGAATATTTGTGTGTCAGGCCTTTGTCCCACCAGGACTGCTCAAATCCCTGTTTTTACTCTGCCCGTCTTTGACCATGTGGTGTTTGCTATGACAGCTATCTGGTATCTGCAGGAGTCAGAAGCATCTGCTTGCACCAGATATGTGTCTTTACCAATTTATCTAACCTTTCTCGTCATCTTTCTCTTCCCCCCTGTTTGCTTTTGCCTGTCTAGACGTGCCAGCGCCGGAGCAGCCGGAGCTGTTCCTGAAGAAGCTGCAGCAGTGCTGTACTGTCTTTGACTTCATGGACACGCTGTCAGACCTCAAGATGAAGGAGTACAAGCGCTCCACGCTCAACGAGCTGGTGGACTACGTGACCGTAAGCCGGGGCTACCTGACGGAACAGGCCTACCCCGAGGTTGTGAAAATGGTAAGAAACAATGAATCCGCCCATTCTCCTTAAACAGTCGATTGGCACTCCGTCCGTTTCCATTTAAAACCTGCACAAAAACCTTTTCACTTTTATACATCTGCAGTTGTTTTTTTTTTTTTTCAAAGCTGGTGCAGATATACAAATATACAAACAAATATAATGACATTCAGCTTCAAATGACAAAACAAAACACTGAATTCTGGTGTTTTGTTTTCACTATGTCCACTCACACCTGTACACCATCCCCATTTCAGGGGCGGAGGAACGTTTTTAGTGATGTGCGTTCGTTTGTGTGCACAAAGCCTTTTTGTCACTTTTTGACCAATAAATCATTCAGCTGACCTTGAAGACCTTGGTGGGTGGAATCAATATTTGAATCGATTGTTAGCATGGCCCCACTCTACCATAAAATTTTCTCAGCGTTCATTCAAAACTTTCGAGCTATCGTGTTTACAGACTGCTGCCAAAAACACAAACCTCCTCAGCGCAGGTAATAAAAACTGAAAATTAAAGTGACATTCAAACTAATGACATAATCTGAACCTGTAATGCTGTGGTGACCAGACTCCCATTTAACAAGGTAAAAATGGCTGTTTTTGTCAGTGGAGTCTGGACACGATTCCTGTCTTAGCGTGTCATCCCATAACTAAAGAACTTTATTATCTTTTGCCACGCGTGAAAGTTTATCATTAAGGTAACGTGCACCTTGAAATTTCTAGTCATTGATGGGGCAGTGCTGTGTGGCCCTTGTAGCTGGTGTTGGTGTGTAAATAAAGTAAATGACAGCACAGCAATGGTGCTGAAATACAAATGAGTAATGACAGACATGTTTACTTAGTCTGCCTCCTTTGGGTCAAAGCTTTCTTCTTGGAGAAGCGTTTGTTTTTAGTAAGTAGATTTAGGTTTTCTCTGACGTTTTTTTTGTGCAGTCGTGTTTTGTCTCTGCTTGGATTCTTTAGTTAGACTCACTAGATCGGGTGAGTGGGTGTTGCTGGGCTCTTTTCTCGGAGGAGTAGTAGTTGTGTTTTGTTTTCTCTCTTTTAGATCGGTCAAATTTATGGGCTATGTTCACTTTTAGTTCTGTTCTTTGATTTGGCAGCACCCACAGACCCTATCCAGCCCCTAAATTACTAATCCAGTGTGGTTGAAATGTTGCTTTCCTGTTTTCCTAGCTAAGCAGGGGCATAGCAGTGATATTTGAGTACATGTCCATATACAGACACATAGGAAATGAGCAGATACACAGGAGGAAAATAAGAGCAGAACAGGAGCCGGTGTGCATGTTGGCAGCTACGTATGTTCAGCTAATGAACAGAGACCCCACAATGAACAAAGGCCCTGAAGTACTCAACGCTAATATTTTTTTTTAAAACTAGTGCACCAAGTTGTTATTAGCTTTAATTACTTGGAGCCTTCCACAAAGTATATCTTCAGGCCGCTGAGTACAGTCATAACTGAAGGTCTGCTGCAGTACATACAGGTGCCTTAAAAGAAGCAGTCCTGTGCTGAGATAGAAAAGAGAAACACCCACATTGAATGAAGACCTCGGGGGTGGTTAATACATCATTTAAATTGAGACAGACACATACTAGTCTAATTTAGAAAAACCGACACAGCACAATATTATTTTGAGAGGCTTCTGCCTGATGACAACTCTTTGATAAGAGTTGATATTAACAAAGTCGGTCTCACTAAGAAGAACAGACATGTGGACAGCATTGTCATTCGTTCTGTAATTCTTGCTTAATCTCATGTATCACCTGCCACGCACATCTGGACTGATGTGGTTTTTTACTAAACTCTTGTTAGGTTTGCTTTGTGTGTGGCTAAATGTACTGCTTCATGGTAGTTTTTGCTTTCTAGTAGACTATGAACACATAATTAAGTACTCTAAACCTGTGTAGACATATATACATGTAGATGCTGCAGTGAAGATTGTGAGAAGCATCTCACTCCTGACTTCTTGCAAAGCGGGTCTGACTATTGATTCTGCCCTTTTCTAAGAAATGTGAGTGTTTTGTGTCACGCAAAGGGAAAAAAGTGAATGTTTGTTTAAATATTTGCAGGGCTCTATAGTGCGACCTAATTTCTAAATTGTGTGATTGCAAAAAAAATCCTAGGTTGCACTGGTGCGAAGAAGAAAAAAAAAAGGTCTCCACAACTCTGAAAGTCTCCGTGTGATCAACAACAGACACACATTGTGCCCATATCGTGGTCTAAACCAATCAGAGATAGTCAAGGGCAGGACCCCTCTGATTGGCTGTGGCCCACATATTCCTGTAGGTGTGTGTACGTTTGAAAGAGCAGGTGGATAGAGAGAGGTGAGTAGCCCAGGCCTGATAGAAGTGGATGTAGCTGTGGGTAATGGGAAAAGAACGATTGATACATTTTTCGTTAAGTTAAGGCCTGATCTGTCCGAAATTCATAGCCAGTGCTCTGACACGGAGCCATTTACCTCTCAGGTTATGACTCCGAGCCAGAGCCCACTGAAAGTAAAAGGGGAAAGTGTATACATTTGGAAAAGAGCGGCTTGACCAGTTTCTTTGGCTAAGATACAGTAAAGCTGACAGCATGAAGCACTGTTTTTACTGCCATGAGTGTGGAAAGGCCATTTGTGACTGGTGCTGATACGTTTCAAATTGAAACACTGAAAAAGCACAGTGTATCCAGAAAACACATTATATGCCGCGATAAATGCCCAAGTGTCCCCTCTCCCCACTGCCTTTCAGCAGCAGGCAGCAGCAAACAGGTCATCAGAGGAGGTGATTAAGTTTAGCATTGCCTACAATATAGTTTAAATTTCAGCTCAGTGAAACACTTTAAGCACTTTTTCAGTCACGTATCTGTCGTGTAGAGCTGTGCTCCAAATAAAGAACTTTGTATTGGCAAGACTGTTAGTTAATCATTTACAAATCAATATAGTCTGTATAGACAGCAATTTTCAACTAAAAAAAGCAAACATGTAAAACTGTGGTGTTAAGCGATGCGGTTGAAAAATTAAGTGCACCTAACTTTTGTGCTGATGCACCTAAGAAAGAAAATAGGCGCACCAGTGCAACTTTGGCAAAACGTTAGTCTAGAGCCCTGATTTGTTTAAATATTTTTCAAGTTTTATATCAAAAAGAATGTACATGTTTCATTGTGTGAGGTTGGGATGTAACCATTGTGAGCATTGGTGTTTCTCATTTTCACAACAGGTCCTTCTTCCTGTACTGTGATACTCATGTCAGATTTAAAGCATGCTAGTCTGGTTTAATATACAATGTTTGAAGGTTGTTCAGTGGACAAATGCATCAGAATAGTGGACTTCTTTTTTGCTCATGAGCCACATCATGAACAAGATCCATGGTTGTGTCAGTTTAAAGGTTTAAGTGTACTAATGTGATAGATTAACTTATGTATGTTACTGAATAATCCCTTGTTTAGTAAGATAGCTGCTTTGAAGCATCCCTCAAGTAAAACCTCAGTTATCATCTACATGTTGGGACAGAACCCCAATTTCCAGTCACTGGTTTGAAGTTTCCTACTCTCATTGTTCCAGGTGTCTCACAACATATTCCGGACCCTTCCGCCCAGTGACAGTAACGAGTTTGACCCTGAAGAGGATGAGCCCACACTTGAGGCCTCCTGGCCACACTTACAGGTAAAGTGTGTCTGTGGTGTGTGTGCGTGTGTGTGTATAATGGCAAACTGTTAGGGGAACTTGGGTGTAATTTCTTTACTAACTTCTGCTAAGATCATCTTTGTACCCAACATTTCTGTGCAGTTACCAGTGAGGTGCCAAGTAAAGCTCCTTAGAACAAGCTGAAGTAGGGGCACAGGCGGGTAGAGTTCAGGAGGAAGTTAAGAACAAAGTAGTACTGGAGAGTTATGGGACAGATGGATGACTTAACCAAAACGGGGGAGGGAGACCGTTATTATGATACTGCAGGTGTTTGATCTCGTTGGAGTAAGGGTGACAAGGAGTCTAGAGATGTAAGGAGAAAGTGTAGGAATCAAAACAATGCAGCGTTTAATAAGACATGTGGCAGCGGGGAGTAGGCACTAAGCTGGGAAGGTTGTGCAAAAGGTTACGGTGATGGAGAAGTCAAGAGTGTGTGCTGAAAAGCTGAAAGTAGAGAAGGAAATCATAAAATGGAAGGAACTGGCTAGGATCAGGTGTGGATGGCAATAAGGCAGCTGGCCTATATAAACGTCTTTGTGGACTATAGCTTTGCAGATCATTATGTGATTTGGAGTGAAAGTTGGTAGCAGGTTGGAGTGACCGTAGAGAGGTGGAGGTGTGCTCTGGAAAGTCCACATATGTGGAGGAGAGGTGCCGGGCATATTGGGTGTTAAATATGTAGTTACCTACAAGAGGAAGACCAAATTGTAGTGCTGTATTTGAATACATAATAAATGAGCTGTATCGTGTTAATTAGTGAGCTTTGGAGGTGTTTGCAGGCCTGTTACTGAATCTCAAACAGAGGCAGAGACGGGCGTGAGAGTGGTTATTTCATTCTTATATAGAAAAATTAATGATGATATTTCCCAAAATTTACATTTAAACTCCATTTAACTTAAATTGACTTTTTTTCTCTACAGATTTTCTGCCTTTTGTGACTTTTGAGCCCTTTGACATCTCCCTTTAATGCAGTTCTGTCCCAGTATTTATGGGGTTAATTCGATGCACTCATATCTGAGAAGAAACTGCCTTTGGACTTTTCTATTTTTTCCAGCAGTTATCGTGCGGAACAAAGATTTGTTTGCATCTCAGGTTAACATAAATTCTTTATCAACTGTGTTCCTTTCTCCAGTTGGTATACGAGTTCTTCATTCGGTTCTTGGAGAGTCAGGAATTCCAGCCCAGCATTGCCAAAAAGTACATAGACCAGAAGTTTGTCCTACAGGTGAGTTGTCGAGTCACCTTCAGAGTTCTGGTTTCCTACTTTATCATCTTCTTTACTGTCAGTTTTGCTTTTTCATATCTTTCTGCCTTTGCTTTAAAGTTGTTTTTTTTTCTTGGCTCTTTGCTTTTTTCTGCCTTACTCCCTAAAATGGATTTTTCTTCCCCCTCACCTCTGTGTGTATTCCTTGTGTCCAGCTCTTGGAGTTGTTTGACAGCGAGGACCCTCGGGAGAGAGACTATCTGAAGACAGTCTTGCATAGAATCTACGGCAAATTCCTGGGGCTGAGGGCTTTTATACGAAAACAGATCAATAATATTTTTCTACGGTGAGTAAACATGAATTCTTCAGATGTCTGGGCTGGAAAAAAAGCTTCTGTTTGTTATATGACTGGTATTTTTTTCATGATAAAAAGACAGCCATGGTAGAAAGTTTGTGGTCAACATAGCGGAGCTAAGAATTCGAATAGACACGGCTCACACACAAAAGCAGAGAGCTGAATTCTTGATCTCTGCAGTGAAGGGATCAGATGGCTCTCTTATTCAGTAGAGAATATTTCCTGGCAAAGCTTTCCTCCACTTCTCACCTTAGAGGGAAAGGTCACTGAAGATCAATACAGGCTTGTTCTGAGTGATCTCCTTCATCTTATGATGTCCACCCTGTTCTCATGAATGACGGTGCTGTTTGAGCAAAAATGATGCGAGCTGTGAGCTATGGTCTTGACAGTCAGCAGATCTGAGCTCAGCTGAACACCTGTGGGAAATATGGGCCAGCGTCCTTCGCCCTGTTCACACATGCAGCCCGGAGTTTTTGTAGACATCATCCGACAAATGCCAGAAAGCACAAATGTTGTTAAACGGGCTGAGTCCTGCCAGCGCCTTTTTAAAAAATTCTTTTTTAAAAATAAACTTCTGATTGGATCGTATGCAAGAATAGAGCAGCTAATTGTTCGGTGAATTCATATGAGTGGGTCACGTGTCCTCCATAAACCAAACATTTCCATTAGTGGAAAGCCATCTGAAGCGGACTGTCTCCTGCTGTGTGATTCATGTGAAAAATGACAACTGTGATTAGTGTCCCAATCTGACTTCTCCTGCTGGTGACGTCATGTGGGAGTTCATGTCTAAAAACAGCTTCAATCTTCTCCTTCTTCCTCTTCATCATCATCTTTTTCACCTTTTTCTTCTTATAAGAATTCTTGACCTTCTTCTTTGTCACCTTCATATTGACGCTCCCAGTTAAAATCCAGAGGCGACAGGGCCGCTCCGAGACTCTGGAGAAGTCTTCCCTCGTTTATAAAATTCTCTTCGGAAATCTTCAAATTTGAAGATTTATCTATTTTCAAAGGCTTTTGGATCTCTTTGACACCGCTTTTATTCTGTTTTAGCCATTCTGGTCTTTTATCTCATTGGATGATATATGCATATGTATGCATGTACTTTATATGTTTGTGTGTGTGTGTGTTTATCTAATCTCTTTTATTCTTTTTTATTTGATTATATTATCCCTCTGTTCAGCACTTTGGCCGACACTTGATGTCTTTTTAAGTGTGCTGTATAAATAAAGCTGACTTGACTTCTTCTTCTTCTTCTCCATAACCTTGTTTTTCACCTTAGCCTTCACCTTCATCACCTCTTCTTTCCATCTTGTTTTTCTTCCTCCTCACCTTCACTTTGATGTTCCTCTTCACTTTCTTCTTCTCCACCTTCTTTTTCACTTTATTTCCATTTTTTCGAACAATCATCCAAACTCCCAATTACGAAATATGTTTTAGAAGAACGATTTTTATCCCTGCAAGTAGCATCGCAGCGACCTTTAGAATCAGTACTTAGGCACACCGACACTGTTGAAACTCGATGTCGATTTTTCCTTTGATCTAATTACAATTGTGTCCGTGTTCCTCAGAAGGAAAGGTCAAAATGGAGTGAATATGGGACTCAAAAGTGAAGAAACCCACCCCAGAATAAGTGATCATGGCACTGTGTGTCTGCTGAATGTGTAAATGAATAAAGTGTGCGCTTACCCAGGTGGCCAAAAGAGACAGTTATTGCAAACAAACATACACTGAGAGTTTACAGAGACTGTTTTTTTTGTCCAGCCAAAGGATGAAAAGGATGTTAGAAATATCTGTGGCTGTTGGTTCAAACATGGTGTGTGTGCGTGTGTGTGTGTGGTCATTATTTGTGTTACAAATGACCTGTTTTTGCCATTCTTTGAGAGTTTTAGTGCTTCGGTCTTTTCATTGTGTGCCTTCTCTCATCTCCTCCTTCGTCCGCCTCCCTCTCTGTCTGTCTGCAGTTTTGTTTATGAGACGGAGCACTTCAACGGGGTGGCTGAGTTGCTGGAGATCCTGGGGAGGTATGTGGGGGCCTCTGAACCTCAGACGCACATTTACATTCTGCTCTGTTATTGCTGATGCTTTTAGCCTGAGTGACTGAGACCTGAGAGCGACAGCAGAACTAAACTCAACTCCTCCTATCTTGCTGTGATTTTGTAGATGTAACAATGAGGGTTTTTTTTTTTTTTTTTTTTTACGTCTTTAATTCAATCAGG
>VURO01018549.1:0-10204 GCA_015108175.1 Pelvicachromis taeniatus | reverse complement strand
AAAAAAAAAAAAGGATTTTTTTTTTTTTTTTTTTTTTTTTACGTCTTTAATTCAATCAGGCAAGCTGGAGTTAGGTTGTTTTTTTTAAAGTGTCCCAAGGAGGCTAAAGACATGGAACTAAAAAGATGAATGATTAGGTTCCATAAAAAGAGGATTTTAACAGAGTAGTGCGAGTTCCAGGAGCACAGTTTGACTTGGGAGATAAGAAGTAAATTAATCCTCCTTTCAGCTTAACGGTCTTTTTAAGCAATGAAAAAAGACAGAAAGTACATTAACTGTGTGATTCAAGTTGTTTGAGGTCAGACAGAGAAAAGGGCACTTTTCTGCAGTACTTTATTTGTTAATAAAAATATTTTGAATATGACTGAAACATATCCAGATAACCTCCTTAGAACGTCTTCAGTGCTCTGGAATCTGCAGTGTTTTTTTTGTCCAAGTGTTTAAACATTTGGGTACCCACTTTGACCATTTTTTGTGTCCCAACTGTCCTCTTATTTTGAAAGTTCAGACTCTAGGGTCAGCTCTTTTGAGTTTGCTTTTGTATCATTTTTCCACATCATTCAGCTGCTTCTTCAGAGAAGATCTCATCCTGTGGTCACACTGATTGGACCACAGCTAGCAGCGGCAGCCTCTGTCCTTCTCTGGAGCTCCACTGTGAGCTGGAGGGCCACTCTAACTAGTAATTGCTAAAAGTTGGAGAACTGCCTCACGTGACCTTTTGCCAAGGTCATCGAGGTTGCATAACAAACAAGGACTTCAGGGGTGCATTCACCACCTGCAGTCTGAGACAGTAGCTTTGGATTGCAGTAAGACTCATTCAAAGTGGAGCCAATTATATCGCTCTGTTATTTAATCGTCAGAGTACTTGTTATTCAAATAATTGCGAAGAACTTTATAAAGTATTATTCAACAGCTCAGTTATAGGAATGCATGTATGTGCATTTGTGCCACAATTAGAATGTTAACCTGTGGAAAAGGCTGATATATGACGTTAAGGTTGGTAGACACCAAATTACACAATGTGTTTCATGGAAACTGTTCCACAGTGCAACCTCTGACAGTCATAAATGTTTGTTGCTGACTATCAAAGCTTCAACTGATTATCAGGGAGAGCCTGGACGAGCGTGACAAACCAATCAACCAACATTAGATAAAGTAAAACCAACCCTAGAAGAAAGACTCCAACTATGGGAATGAGACGGGCTTCTCCTGGGAGAGCTTGCTGGCACGCAGTTCAGAAACACAGCAATAAAAATAAATACATTCAATAACATCTCGTGACATTTACCTGGCAGCGGCACACAGCAGAGACACAGAGCGCTGCCACTTAAACAAACAGGATTGTTGCGATTTTTGTGAGGATCATCAGGTCTGTTTTCTTTGCTCAGGTCAGGCCTGTGTTTCTTCCCCAGGCCACATCACCTATATAAACAGTGTTTTTTGTTTTTTTTTGGTCTGCAGCTCATTGATCTCCCACTTGTTTTCACAAGGTCACTATGAAGTTATTTTATGTGTTCTTGTTTAATTTCTGTTCACATTTTCCTCTTTGTCACCTCCTTCTCTCTTCCAGTATAATCAATGGTTTCGCTCTGCCACTGAAAGCAGAGCATAAACAGTTTCTGGTCAAAGTGTTGATTCCCCTCCACACTGTCAGGAGTCTGTCCCTCTTCCATGCACAGGTAACAGTAGTGTGTACAGAGTATGCTTTAAATGTCCACAGGTAGTTTATTCACAAACAGAACTTGAAACCTTGAAAAGTATCCTGCTGGCTTTTTAAGGTGTGCTTTTGTGCTATAGCTTATGTGTGTGTTTTTATAAACTGGAGGAATCTAAATGTATAATAACATTATAGTTGGCAGCAGCTGTGAAACACAAAATCATTTTAAAGCCCCTGCACTGCTGTGTCTGTATGTCCAAGCTGCTGTTGTAAGTCTTGCTCGAGGCTTAATGTATGTTAGTTTTTAACCCCCTGATTCCTCTCCTCACAGTTGGCATATTGCATTGTACAATTCCTAGAGAAAGACCCAACATTAACAGAACCAGTAAGTATCTCTGTATTACTCCTCCTATCGCTCTCCTTTGTGTGTGTGTGTGTGTGTGTGTGTGTGTGTGTGTGTGTGTGTGTGCATGCATTTTTCCCCCCAGTTTTGAGTAACTGTTTTCATCAGCACATCAGTGGCTCCCCTGACAGCTGACAGATGCTTCAGAAAAACTTATAGAATGGATGCTGAGTTTAAATTTAGTGGTCAAATCACAGGGAGTGTATAAAACATCGCTTATTACGGAGTGTGAAATTACAGCATCTGTGTTATTTCATTTTTCATTCTCCCTCCCAGTTGGTCATGAAAGGGTTTCAGGTCAACCACAGAGTCAGAAATTTAAACAATGACATTATTGTTATTCTTGTTATTATTATTTGAACTCAAATACTTGTATTTTACAAAAAAAAAAAAAGAGAGAGAAAAAGGAGCCAACTGTATGAACTCTGGTATCTTCTCTCTCAGGTCATCAGAGGCTTACTGAAGTTCTGGCCAAAAACCTGCAGTCAAAAAGAGGTGAGGCTCATTTGTTGTTTAATGGAAAAAAAAAGAAAGAAAAAAGTCCAGTGTGTGCGCGTGCACGTGTGTGTATAAACATCATCTTGTGTGTGTTAACATTGTCCCTCTTGCACGGCACTGCAGGTGATGTTTCTAGGGGAGCTCGAGGAGATTCTGGACGTCATCGAACCCACACAATTCGTCAAGATCCAGGAGCCGCTTTTCAAACAGATCTCCAGATGTGTCTCCAGCCCACATTTCCAGGTCAGTGATGACTCATTGCTCCTCCTGACAGTGCGTACGTTTCCTGTGGAGCGGGGGTGTGGGGTGGCATAATTGGATCATGGGGAACACTTGTGCTTAAGCAGGTGTTGGTTTTTAAAAGTTGATAAGTGAGCGGCTTTTGGTGGCATGAAGACATGGCTCAGTTAGCGTGCGTCCGTGTTGTCCCAGGTTGCAGAGCGAGCTCTTTACTATTGGAACAACGAGTACATCATGAGTCTGATTGAGGAGAACTCCAGCGTCATCCTGCCCATCATGTTTGCCAGCCTCTACAGGATCTCCAAAGAGCACTGGAACCCGTGAGTACTACGACTTCTTCGTACTAGATGAGGCTTAATGTTTTCAGTTTATACTGATGTTCATGAGGAAATGTATAGTTTAAAAAATATGTAGAGTCACACATACCCTCTTCCATTACAAGGTTCCACATTCCTGAGAAAAATCTGATCAATTTATTATTCTCCATCCATCCATCCATTCGCAGCCGCTTATCCTTTTCAGGGTCGCGGGGGGGCGCTGGAGCCTATCCCAGCTGTCTTAGGGCGAGAGGCGGGGTACGCCAGTCTGTCGTAGGGCTAGCACATATAGACAGACAACCATTCGCACTCACAGTCACTCCCACATTCACACCTATGTGATTTAGAGTTTTCAATTAACCTACCCCCACAAACTGCATGTCTTTCGACTGTGGGAGGAAGCCGGAGTACCCGGAGAGAACCCACGCAAACAGAGAACATGCAAACTCCACACAGAAAGATTCCACCTGATGGTGGAATTGAACTCAGGACCTTCTTGCTGTGAGGCAACAGTGCTAACCACTGTTCCACCAAGGGGAAATGTGACAGTTCTATAAAGACAAAATACTCTTTCATAACACGTCAGCTTAATCACAATTTATTATTCTGAACGACTAAATGTAGCTTAAAAAACTGCTATCAATAGAATTCATTGTAATTTGACGATCACAAGTAGCTTGTTTAAACTACATATGATCATTTAAGATGTGCATATATACACATTTCATCATTTGTTGCTGTCTCCGCTCTCACCTCAGGATTCCTCCCCTCAGCTAAAGTCAGCGCTCTAACACACGTGTTTATGTGGTCCTGATTTTCAGCAGAGTAGATATTAGCCGGCCAGGGGTGAAAACATGAACTACTGAAAAATATTTCATTATCATGTATCTGTTTTTTTATTCCAAGTTTATTGCCAAGCGTTGATATTATTCAGATATGTGTGCATACACAACGTTTGTACACAACCACTAGTCAAAACATGCCAGCTGGCTGCGTCTGTTGTGGGATGCATGGGGCACATATGGGTCTTAAAGAGGGTTATACTCCAGTGCTAATAGGAACCGTGTGTTCCTGTTCTTAAGAATAAATCTGTGGAATGTTTGGAAAAATCTACAAGTGGGCTTGATTTTGGTCTCAAATTGACAAACGTGTTTGTTAGTTTGCTAATCAGTTGGGTAAACATTGCTATCCAACAATGAAGGCTGGAAGCTCTGTGTTTGCTCCCACAGAAGTCTGAAGAGGCCATAAAAACGTGTTGTTGGAAGTTGTCTTACTCTGTCTGTGCTTTTCCCCTCTCAGGGCGATCGTGGCGCTGGTATACAACGTACTGAAGGCCTTCATGGAGATGAACAGTACCTTATTTGATGAACTCACAGCCACTTATAAGTCGGACCGCCAGCGGTAAGAAGCTGCTCACATCATCATCATCATCATCAGCAGCAGCAGCAGGGGTGATGGGGGACTCATGAATAATGTGATAGTTTGTGATGCCTCTAGGGAGCTGCTTAACACTTTACAGAAACACAAACAGTGCTACTATCACCCACTGTGTCAGTCTCAGGATCAGTATTAGATGTTTGTTAAAGCGAAGCCGCACTGATAAATACTTTTGAGTTAGAGCAACAGACTTCTATTTGGATTTAATAAAAACATTTCTTTATTTCTTTCACCTGCAGCTTAATGTTAATGCGTTTCTTGTGTTCCAGTGAGAAGAAGAAGGAGAAGGAACGGGAGGAGCTGTGGAAGAAGCTGGAGGACCTGGAGCTGAAGCGGGGCCTTAGGAGCGACGGAATCATCCCAACTTAACAAAGACAGCGCCGCGCTCCCCTCTGTCCCTCCCCTGTCCTACTACTCCTCTCCCCATCCGACTCCCCCTCCCCTCCTCCTCTGCCCTGATCCAAACTCTCCTGCCCTCGACATCAGCCATGTCTGCCCAGAGCTCCTGATACAGGCTGTCGTCTCTGGATCGACACGGAGCGCTCGCTGGTTTCTTAATTTTCTTTTTCTTTTTTTTTCTTTTTTTCTTATGGTTTTTTTTTTCCTCCTGTGTTTGTGCGACTTACTTTACAGTAGATTCATTACGTCTGTTTTCATTATTTCAACAGCACTGTAAATAATTGTTTGTTTTTTTTTCTTTTTTCTCCCTTAAACTGATATTATTGCAAATGGAAAAACAAAACAGTAATAATAATAATAAAAAAAGGAAGAAAAAAATAGAAAATGAGAAAATGACTTGTGTGGGAGGGGGTTTAAACAAGAAAAAAAAACGTTTTGGACTGTAGGACATGGAATGAACTCTTGGAAAATATTAAAAAAAACACCCACAAAAAAAAAAAGAGAAGTTAGATTGATTTTAAGTCTTCACCCCAGTCTTCTTCAGTACACTCCCATATGTCATTTTTATTTTCTTGGTTCTCCTCTTTGCTTTTCCTCTTGTTGCCTCCATCTTTCTGTTCCCTCTCGGTCTTACCAGGCCCCAAGTGAACCAATCACAGTCGCCCCATTCCATCCAAAGGACACTCCTGATCTCCCTGGCTTCACCAACCTGTCTGCAATTTCTGTTTCCTGTTTAAAACAGGCAATGAATCGAACAAAAAACAGGAGTTAATCTGACAACAGGGCCTTGCTCAGTACACACACAAACACACCACTGACTCTTTGAGTGTGTTTACATGCGTTTCCATGCAAATCAGGAGGGTAACTACATAAATACTGACTAAAACTGTCAAACTTGTGATTTGAAATGCTGAAAATTGAGCAGCGAGTGCAGGGTTTTCTTCTTTACTTTGGCACCCTCCGGTGGTAGTATCAACACAGAAGACGTTAAAAAAAAAACAACAACAAAAAAGACTAAAAACCAACTTTAAAAGTGTGCAGTCATAAATGTTCCACACAGCAATAACTGAACTGGTGGTGGGGGTGCAAACTTTCTCCGTGCTGTTGTTTCACCTGTACCGTGAGACGAGTGTCTCTTTAGTCTTTTATCGTCACTCTGCGTCTTGTTTTATTGACCTCCCTGGCGATGTGGCTGGTTGCCCCACGTTATTACAGAATCAGATTAACGCATACAAACCAGAAACGACGCGAATCCAGAACCAACTGCATGTAAACACTCTCCCATTCATTTCCTCCTCTCCAAAAAAAGGCTGCCTTCCATTAGCTGATTACGTTCCTTCTATCTTTTTGACCCCATCCCTCCTGCCATACCAGGTATCGCTGGTATCAGTCTGGCACTGGTACTGTCTGGCCATAACGGAGGACTCACAGCTAACGACAGACACACACACACACAATAAAAAGTCCTCAAAGGAGCGCCAAAAAAAAGAAAAGTACTCCTCGTGTGAAAAGACGAGCGCCTCGCCTCACCTCCCGCCCCTCTCGCCTCGTCCCACTAAGCCCACTGGGGGGGCGCCGCGTTGACTTCACAGTATTACAGCAACGGTGACAAAAAAAGACAACCCTGTAAATTGTTATTGAATGCAGTACACTGATAATCTTGTATCTTGTAGTAATTTAGCCTATGTTTTTTGCTTAGGAAACTGTGGAGAGGAGTATCCAGTATATAAAGAGGTATTATGGAACAACTTCCTGGTATTTATGATAGTGTTTCCCGTTCTTTTAGTCTGTTTCCTTTTTTCTTTCTGTCTCACTCCTCCCTCTTCTCTTGGTTTTTATCTCATTTTGAATATTTTGATGAAGTTTCTTTTGACCATTTGACTATATATATATATATATATATATATATATATATAATATTTTTCTCCTTTTTTTTAAGTTGGGGAGGGGAGGGTGGGAAGGAAGGAATGCAAGGAGGGGTGAGGGCAGGTAGGCAGGAGAAGGTCAGAGGGGGGAGGGAGGCGAGTGTAGAGGGAAGGCACTGAGCAGACCACTTTTATCCTGTTGGGAGTCTTTGACAGTGAACCTCCCCCCCTCCTCCCTTGCAGAATTAATGTGTGCTTTAGAATGGCCCAGATGTAATATGATTTAAAAAGCTGAAAAAAAAAAAAGATAAAAAGGGTTGGAGAAATACAAATGTTTAATTATTTTAAAAAATAAAGAGATATTAAATTAAACCTGTTTTGTGATAAAGCCCAGATGCTGAATTGCTTTATTTCACTGGGTTCACAGGGTGCGTGTATGAATGTGTGTGAGTGAGTGAGAACCGAGATCCAGTTTTACGTTGTGTATGTAAACACTTTGCAGCCTGTTGCAAAACTAGATCATTTGTTCACATTTCTTTAGCTGGTTTAAACCAAAACACCCCAGTTTGACAACCTTAAAATAGTATTTTTGCACCAACACGATGATTTCTAAAGAGCTTTTTGCTGAAAGCTTGGCGCCTGCGTCGTTTAAAATAAAATAAAAAAAAGTGAGAAAAAGTTTAAGTACCTGAAAGTCATGTACTTAAGGAAACAGGAAAACATCCAGTAAAAGACCGGAGATGGGACCTGGGAGATTCTTCTGGCCCTTCATTTGATGACTGTCACAGGGAGAAAGAGCTGAGGTATGGCAAATTACAGAAGAACTGCAAGTATTATGTTGTGACGAGTTCAAATTTGCCATTTGTAAGTCAAACATTATGTACAGAGGAGAGACATACAGCAGAGTGTCTACAACCTGTGGAGGCTCTAGCATGGTTTATGTCTACATTTTAGTCAGTGGTGTTGGAGATCTTACCAAACCTGATGGAATTATGAACACAAAAAAGTGTACCATCAGGAAAGTTTCTGATGAGCTTCATTTTGTAGCATGACAATGATCCCAAACACACTCCCAATGCAAGAAATCATACCTGGATAGAAAGAAAATCCACATGGACACACAATGAACACTCAGGGTGGGTCTCCCCACAGCTGGGATGTCAACATCTTTAAAGTAGTGTTGGATCATCCTGACAGAACAGCAAAAGGCAGCCAACATCCAAAGAAGACGTCTGAATGTCATTCAAGAAGATTACTGAAAACTAAATAAAGAATATTTTCCTTAAGAGATTTCAGGTGTTTGAAACATTACATTTGAAAGAGAACTCAGTACACATCTCATCATGACTAGATTAAAGGTTTCTAAGAGGTTGCGCTTTAAAGAAACTGGATTGTTTGTATCCAAAACAAGATCAGGAAGACTCAAAGTTAGCACTCCATGTTTACTGAAAGAACACATAGAGAAATAGTAAGACTCCAGTTGTTACAGGTTGCATCAAAAGGAGTTTGCCTGGAAGATCTCTGAGAGACGTATCTGTAAACCAAGACGGGAACCAACTCCAAACTGCTGAGGTGGTGAGACTGGACTGCTGATGGGAGTTGCAACACCTGTGTGATTTGATTCTCAACCAAGCAGCACTATGTTCATCTGAGACCTGCTCCAGCCCTCTGGGTTCCAGCTGTGAGCAGAAAGCAAATGAGCCCCAACAGACCTCAAAGCTTTGAAGAGCTGCTTGAAGACCAAGGTGCGCTGTCATGGATTTTCTGAGCAGTCAAATGATCCAGACTGATGAGGGCACTAAGGTACCTTTCTGTGGAGTGTTTACATACTCTCCTTGTGCCTACACAAGCCAAACATATGCCCATAAGACTTACTGGTTATTCTAAACTGGCATTATTAGGGAGTGTGAGTGAGACCAGTTGAAGTATGTAGAATAAACCACTGGATGGTCGGCCGAGGTCAGTGAGTGTGAAAGGATTTTTTTGTCCATTGTGAACTCGTGCTGGGAGTACATGGGTTAGCAGGAGAGCACCAGAAGACTGCCAGGTGTGTCCAGGAGGTTTGCAAACATGGAGAAGTGTAAGGAAGTTGATTTTAGTGTGGGGTGATTCTGCTCATTTCCACAGCCCACAGGTACCATGAACAGATTACAAAGCAATCATCCAACTATGGCATACATGAGAGAGAGGGGGTTATTGATGGGGCACCTGTCTTGGACTGTAGTCGGTGAATTTATGAAGGCATTTCTTGATGAGAGCTCCTTTGAACTGAACTGTGGTGTGTTGCAGTACTTGAGGTGGTCAACAGAGGCCAGCAGAGACCTACAGTTTACAGGTTTAAACTCGAGCTGGTGAGTCAGTCACAGTTAAAGTGACGCGTTAAAAACCAAAGTTCATTCACACAAGCTGTTTGTTTTTGTTTATACTACAAAAAAAACCGAATGTAAATTGGGGGTTATACTGTTATAACCCTACATTTATCCATCACAACACTGTTTTTGAAACTCACTTATCCACAGTGAGAACCTCCACATCCCCACAGAAAGGCCCCCAGCCTATCAAGAGGTTCAAACCCAGAATCGCTCTCACTGTGAGGGAATAATACTTACCAGTGTGCCACCGTGCCGCCTCAGGTAGCACAGAATCTGAGATCCTGTGTCTGTGCTTGATTCAGTGCCGGTCAAACCCAGGAGATGGGCACACTGTGGACTGCCATTAGGATCTAATTAGGATCGGCAGTCAAACACAAAACGCTGGTGGCTCACATGAGGCTTCTTGCCTGGAATTTTCCCAAAGCCCCTGGATGTATTTGGCTCTGAGCTCTTTGCAGCAAAAAATTTAACAAGTAAATACATTAAAGAATAAAGTAGTAACAACACTGCTGATAATTATATACACTCCTGTTTCTTCTGTCTGTACAGACTTTCTTTGATCCCAAAACATTCACAGTGGAGGGAAGAGGGAAAAGGAAGATCATTTGCATCTATGTATCTGCTAAATTCGTTCATCAGGTTGGATGAGTGGTAAAGAAAATGATTGCATACAATTCAATTCAATTTTATTTATATAGTGCCAAATCACAACAACAGTCGCCTCAAGGCGCTTTACATTGTAAGGTAGACCCTACAATAATACATACAGTGAAAAACCCAACAATCATATGACCCCCTATGAGCAAGCACTTTGGCGACAGTGGGAAGGAAAAACTCCCTTTTAACAGGAAGAAACCTCCGGCAGAACCAGGCTCAGGGAGGGGCGGCCATCTGCTGCGACCGGTTGGGGTGAAAGAAGGAAGACAGGAAAGAGACATGCTGTGGAAGAGAGACAGAGATTAATAACAAGTATGGTTGAATGCAGGGAGATCTATTAACACATGGTGAATGAGAAA
>VURO01018548.1:0-11696 GCA_015108175.1 Pelvicachromis taeniatus | reverse complement strand
CCCACCCCCAACAAAAAAACACCAACAAAAAAAAAAAAAAAAAAACACCCCCCCCCCCCCCCCCCCCCCCCCCCCCGAGTCTAATGGTACTGCAGTCACTCGGCAAATGTTCCTTATCTTTACAGCCCAGAGAAGTCTTCCTCTTCCGGGCTAGAGACCACGCTAGCCAAAACGCAGAGGCGAGCCTCCACTCTTGACCCTGTCTCCTGGACGGCCATGTCGCCACACAGTCCAGCCGCGCACCACACCTGGGCCCTCAATCATGGTCGATACGGCCTCCCGTGTAGCACCGCCCTGAAACACACAGACACTGGCCAACAACGTTGTCCGCACAGCCGAGACGACCCTTCCCTGGCAAAACAGAACCCGGCCTACAACAGTGGGAATAACGACACGCTGGGCAAGTGCCGAGTATCTTTATATGTGTGCATGAGGGTGGGAATGCATGTTTGTGTGTGCCTGTTTGTCTGTGTCTATATGTCAGGTCAGGTCTTAGACTCCACCTCTCTGGGGACATCTCTACCCCCGCCACAATCCCTGGGCTTGGTCTGCTTCGGCGCGGCTGGCTGCTGGCGGAGCCCATGGGCACGTGCAGCCCCCTGTGGCTTCTGCAACGTGGCTGCTAGGTGACCCCACGTCTGGGGCTCTCCTCGGCTCTATCCAGGAGGGTGGAAAGAGGGTTGCCCCTCTGATGGTCTTCCTTGGACTCTCATGCTCTGGGGGTCTCTGGATTTCTGGGGCCTGGATTTCCTCCATGCCCTGCGGGGCAGGGCTATGGCTCCTCACACCCTCTAGCAGATCATTACATGGAGAAACCTTTTGAATACAAATGCGCTCCACTCACACAGGTATGCACACAGGTGTACACACAGGTACTCACAGACACAAACAATATCTTTTTGGCTGCTACCTCAAAGCACATCGTGCACTGTCTGTGTTGCGTGCTGCACAATAACATTTAATATTTAGTACTTCTCACACTTAGGTTTTTGCTGTGGTCCCCACATTGTGTTGCTCTGCATTGCTTTTGCTTGTTTTTTTTTTTTGTTTCAACAGGTGATCCAACTGTTTTTATTTTATTTATGTTCTCTCTCACTGTCCCTCGTCCCCTCTGTTTTTTGCGCCCTCCCTTTCTTTCTCGAGTTCTCCTTTTCATAACGCACAGTCCTGTCTGTCCTGTCTGTATAACTTATAATAAAGGTCAATCAGATGGACCAATACGACAAAGCCGTAATGATCCACTTAATGATCCAATATAGCCGTTGGGCATCTTTCTTGGCCTTCAGACAATAATTCTGATCACTAAAGTAACAAACGGGACAGGCAAAAAAACCCCCCAAACAAACAAGAAAGGGGTGAATTATCCAAATATTGATTGAAATGGTTAGTAATGGAGTTAATACTGAGATATTAACAATGATAATTAGGATTTTTTTGTTTCTTAAACTTTTGGATAAGTAAATATGCCCCGGTTCAAATTGACCCAGGAACATTTTTGGTGTTCCTAAGAAATGAACACAGCAGGAGGGTTAACACAAGAGGAAGCAAAACTCAGCACACTGTACATGGGAATAGAGACTATCAAACAAAAACAAAAAAATCAAACAAGAAACAGAGTAGGACACAGTAGGCTTTGACACTGGGACCTGGGGAGAAAAAGACATGGCTACATGCTACTATATGCAATAATATAGTGATTTCACTACTACTATTCTTTAGCTTATACATCAAGTGACATGCATGCTTTAAAAGCATCAATATCAACTCCTTTGACAGCATGGTGGGAGTTTCTAAAAGTCTTCATTATTCCCATACAAATGCACACCCATTTGGAACAACCCTAACATACTACAGAACAATAATGAGATTACCTTCCCAGATTGGAGTTGTAAAGGAATTAAATACTTGGAACATATATTTGATGGAACAGACTTTATTCCATTTGACAGATTATTTATACAGTATGGGATTAACAATTAGATTTTTAAAAATAAAGTCAACAAATAAAATCTTTATTAAAAAATACATTTAAGCCTAATCAAGTCAAATTACAAACACCAGCAAGTGTGGTACAATTCCTTAATCTCAAAAACCCCAAATTACTGTGCAAAATATACAGGACGCTCTCCAAAATAGATGAATCAATATTCCTTCCTATTGCAAAATGGGAAGAGGATCCATCAGTCAGTTAAGTCCATTTTCATTAAAAAGATATATGCTCTATGATAAATTAACCACAGTGGTTAATTGCAGTCAGTAGTTAAAAGTAACTCTGTCAAAATTTCATAACTCTAAGTCTTGAATAATGGATTCTGTACCTGGCTAGATCAATATAATTCTCCCATACTCATATTAGCATTCGGTTTTTTTTGCAGTGCTTCTGACAGCATCTGTCATGTACTGATATGAGATTATGTCCGAATGTGATGAGGTATGGGCTGGATGTTATTGTTAGTTGAAGCCTCGTTGAGCGGCAAGTGGTCAGGTCCGCAGTGTTCAATAAAGCAAGAGAAGGACAATGCTTTATGTGCTGATTTGATTCAGAGTGCTCTGCCTAATTCAGTAGTAAGGTGGGCACACAACAGCATCAAGGTCAGATGTGTTCCATGGTCGTCAGATAAGTGAATCTCTGTCCATCTGTCTAATTCAGTGAGGTGCTCACAAAGTAGTACTGACGAGTTTGGCTCAAGACAACACTAACCAATGCTCCTGAAACAATCAGATCAGTTTCAGAGGTATTGTGGTAGGATTTCACAAAACGTTCTGCATGAACACCCCTGTAGAGGAAGGCTGTCTGTCTAGCTGAGCCTAATCTCTGAGCAAATGAGTCTTAGGTACTAACAGCCCCAAAAGCCGTCCTGGTGTCTACCCTGCCTCTGCCGATAAAAACTGAGACTAACTAGCCTTGCAAGCCTGGTATCCTACCAGCTACACCTGTTCAGCTCTTCTGTAGATTGGTGGACTTGGTAAATAACTGGGTTAAATTTAGTGACTTGGAAAACTAAGCCCCAAGGGTGTAACCTGTAAGAGCTATTCATACTAATGTAGATTAATACTCTGGAATCAAATCACTTGAATTATATTTATCTAAGTAACCTACTCTGAGCTCATCTTTGTGAGGAGAAAAGTTGGAAAGAGCACCCAGGCCAGAACATGCACTTTTTTTGTTTCTTACGGTGGCTGGGAAGAACAAATCACATTTACAACATCAACAACAAAATAACATTTCTGAAAACACTTTTACATAAACAAAAGTGTTTTCATTGTTTGCCATAATCAAACAGTGAATGCTTCACATAAACCTACCCAATACAGGACTGAATAAAATGTCTAGTTTTTTAAAATCTATATAAGTCTGAACAAACAGATTCACATTTGTAAGTCTAAAAACACCCATATTTCAGATGGCTAAGTTTTTTTTTGCTGCAGTGCTTACTGTTAATTTTTAAAGAGGTTTCCCATGGATCTGGATAAGATTTAAGGTAAAAGTAAGCAAATATTTTGGTGCAGATGGATTGCAAATTCTTTCATAAGTAGCCCGGATCTGTTTGTATATTTCCCTTTATTTCAGGTTAAATAAGATAGAGCTCTACTCGTACTCGCTCAGACCATGGCAAAGTGGTGACACATCTAAATAATGACCTCTGCTACTGTTAAGGTACAATGAATGGAAATGTATAATGCTCTTTCCCAGTTATACAGCAAAAAAGCAAAGCATTTAGTTATTTATTTTTGGTTCTGTTTAAGGAAAATAATTACAAATAATTATAATAATTTCTATAACAGGAGAGATCCATTCACGTCCTCTAAATCTCATCTCTTCTCCTCTGCTGTCATGGCTGAACAGGCTTAACCTCAAGGAATGAAAACTGTGGCAATAATCCATATCGTCTGAAAAACTAGATTGGGAGAACAACAACAAAAAGTCACCCATACGCACATAATAGAGAAGATGTTAATGTTACTACTGGACAAAATAATCTGAATACTATTTAAAAGTTACATTTAGAAATCTGATTTAAAAAGAAGATCAAACACAGCTAAATCTCACCTCCTTCACCTTATCCTGTATTTCCAAGTTTGACAGCTGAATAAATGACCTTAATTTCATCTTCAGTCCTACAACATAATCTGTTAACACAAATACAAACATGTTACATGAAATAATTACATGAAATGGTCAGTGTATTCCCCGTAGATACAGTAATAGACTTCATTACAGTACACAAAAGCTATACTATACCAACATCAGCCTACCCAATTAGATGTTACAGATATTATTTATGAAAAAAATATTTAGAAGTAATTTGGAGCAAAATTTCTAGTATTTTACTGTCTCTTTGTTTACCAAGAATATTTTTATTTCACAATTTCTACATAACAGCATCGTCTTTTATTTTAATATTAGGATTAATATTAGAACTAAATTTAAACCAGTTCCTGGTCTAATAGCTGGCCAAATACATCCAAACACATGACACATAATGAAGTAAATTAAGCACTGGATAAAAATAGGAGACTCATCTGATGAGAAATAAAAGATATTTTAATAAAAACTAATTATAATACAAAATAATATATATATATATATAAACACTTACTAGGTCCTTTGTAGAAAGCCGAATTTATTGTGTGTTCCCACAGAAAAATAAAGAAAAAAAAACATTTAAAATTAAATACATATTTCTTTTGCATGTCTTCATGTCTTACACTTAACATTGTAAACATTGCATTACATTAATAAACCCAATGAAAAATCAAAAGAGTGATACTAACAATTCTACCTTTTACCAAGAGCGTCAAGAAATTTTGTAAATTGCAAATACTTAATCATACATTACAACCTGCAAAATCACGACTGTCTGCTCAGAGGTAGACGATACCTTGTTGCTTCCCTACTGTAATGTGCATCTTTTTGAAACCTATTAACTCACCAGTGACTGCAGTAATACGGACTCCACTGCTTCTGATGTTCTCAAACACAGAGTAGAGAGTGAATGTGTATTCAGTTTCAGCGGTGTGAGATGAGACTGTGTGAGTTACTGGTCCATTTCCAGCTGGTGCACTGATGGTTGTCTCTATACCATTAAACTGGAGAACAAAGCTAATGGCGTTGTTGATTTTATTCCACTGCAGAGTGATGCTGGTTTCATTTTGTCCAATTGATGTGAAGCTTTCTGCATTTGGAGGTGCTGAAAGAGAAAAATATCAGTCAGCGACAGACTTTAATAACACTTTTGTTTTCATCATCTAAGCAGTAAAGGTTTGAAGGTGCTGCATTAAACTATGAAACTTACACACAGATTTAATTTTCCTGGATTTTCAGTGAGTTAAAATGATTTTGATGTGTAGAAACCTGCTGTTTCAATAAACATTGAATAGGAGACTGTATTGAAGAGTAAGACTGAATGGCTAGGTAATCATGTTATAAAAATATTGTGTAGATATAGCAGTGAATATGGTTAATTTTAGTGAGTGGTAAAAGTGTTTCACACATCCATTGTTTATAGTTTGCAAAGTAAAGACTGAAGAAATAGTAGGCAGCAACCAAACTACTCCGAGGCACTGTGCATGAAAGGGACTCCAGCTTTCAAAGGTTGATTGTTTTGTTTTCCATCCATAGTTAACCAATACTTTCATTTGATATTATTGTCTACATAGTTCTATTATACTGTATTTGCAGAAAAGGATTTTAGGATGGTGGGGGTGCTGGAGTGGCTGTTGTGACTGGATGTCAGATACTCCAGCACATCACTGTCAAAAATCACTAGTTACTAAAACTGCACTGTTATTGATTTCAGTGACACACTAGTGGGTCAAAACGTATTTCAACTTTTACAATTGATTTCTCGCAAGTTAAAAACCTTAAATATCATAATAGTTGATTGTAATCAATAATATGTGAAAACAGTGTAATGCAGTTAAAAAAAACTTCATGAACTCACCAGTGACTGCAGTAATACTGACTCCACTGCTTCTGATGTTCTCAAACACAGAGAAGAGAGTGAATGTGTATTCAGTTGCAGCAGTGAGAGAAGAGACTGTCTGAGTTACTGGTCCATTTCCAGCTGGTGCACTGATGTTTGTCTCTGTACCATTAAACTGGAGAACAAAGCTGACATTGTTGTTGACTTTACTCCACTGCAGAGTGATGCTGTTCTCATTTTGTCCTGATGACATGAAGTTTTCTGCATTTGAAGGAGCTAAACGAAAAAATGAGAAAAATAAAGTAAGTTCACAAATTGTTTAAAATTGATTTCTCACAAGTTAAAAACCCTAAAAATCATTATATTTAATTTTAATCAAATAATTTGTGAAAACATTGTAATTATCTCTTCATGTGGCAGCCAATGAAGTAATCGAGCCAGTACTGGATTCATTAGTACAATCTTCTATGTAGGTGTAATATCTCTGACTGCTACATACTGAACAAATTGATAATGATAATTTTTTTATCCTATAAATAGAGCATTATCAGAGTTCTTGATATATATGAATATCTGAAGCAATCTCTATGAGTCAGTGTGAGAAAAAAAATCTTTTTAAAAATGTTCTAGCAAAGTGAACTTCAGGCGAACCAGATGGGTCCTATGCACTGTCTAAGTAGTGTATTTTGTAGTGCTGAGTGGACCCAGCCACAGCCAAACTGTCTACACACCACCTATGCATTCCTTACATCCTAGTAAACATCACACACTGTCCCCCGCTGTCCACTATGGAAGATCTCCACCCTACCAAAGCAGGAGTTGTTTTCTCCATTAACCAGACGGACCACCCCTCCTCACCTGTTGTGCTGGTGCTCACTGTTGTTGTAGCAGTGATACTGACCTGAATGGCTGGAGAAGTTTGTGGTCTTGAAGTAGTTGTGGTTAAAGGAACTTCAGGATCTGTTCCAGTCACCTCTATTTACAGTAAAAAATAAATACAAGTACTGCAGTCATGCTGGAGCCATTTTTGTGAACAGGTGAATTTAAGGAAAATGTGATAAATATGAATTTGATATATTGTAGTAATACTGAAAGTATAAGAATACCTGCACAGTATGCAAGATAGCACCCGAATGGCTTCTGAAGTTTGTAGACATAGTAGTTTCCATAGCAGAGTTTGACTTGGATGGTGTGTGAGGGAAAATTGCAGCAGTTGCCAACCCAATTACTGCACACAGTGCGATCCACAATTTCACCAGCCTGTGTGGGATGACCTTGTGTTATCCACAAAAGTGCATGGGTCCCACACCTGTATGAGTCTATGCACTTCTCTGGAATACGAGCACTGGATTGCCCCAGAAACAGGCGATACCAGCCTTGCCAGTTAATATAATCTCAGTGTAGGACCTCAATGTTTGTATTATTTGTTGACCGCCAATCATCATTCAGAGTAGTATAGTTCTGACAGGGGTCAAAGCATTGGGAACTCATGCAGTCCACACCTGCAGTACAAACAAGCACCTTGTATTACAAGCCAAATCATATTGATACAGCACTGTATTGTATGCTTTAAGTACTTTGCTAACTATCAAATAAACACTCACACCCTGGTGGATGAATTGGACATAGTTTGTGGTTTTGTATTTTGCCTAGAACCCTTTAGCATGTGGAATGTAGAAGCCAGGAATTGAACAATGAACCTTTTGGTTGGTTTAGGTGTTGAAAATGGCTGACTTTCTGTTGGGTTAAAGGTATGGGCAGATTTTTGTAGGAGAGAAGGAGAGATTTTTGTACATCTTATGATATTATACATGTGTATCAAATTTCACCAGCCTTTCTGCTTGTGTAAAATTTTATTTGGTTTTGCACTTTGTCAAATTCAATTCATAAATACAATATGAAAGTCTTATGCAGAAGCTGCTGCACCAAAATGTGATTTTATGCCTTCCTGTGCACACTAGGTGGTGTTGGAGAAAACCCAGCATCATGTGGCTGTATATCATGTGTGGACCTCACAATGTAAATTTATTGTACATCTGATGATGTTTAGTACCAAATTGTAATTTTCTGTTGTCAGTGTGTGGATATAATTCCTTCTTGGGACATTGCATGAAGCTAAAATTTTTTTATACATGTGGATGAAACATACCAGTGGGGTTGCTTCATTTAAATATGGCAGGTGGGGCATTTTTCTACTTGCATGAGCGAGAACTATAAAATATTTGAATAAGGAGAGATCACTTTGAAGAACTGAACACAATTTATTGAGACAGAGAAATTAATCTATTTGGCGATTATACTCGAATGACCAATCATGGCAAAATGGATTCCCTGCAATCATTAGATTTAGGGCAAGAATCCCCTGGGCCTGTTTCAATATGCACACTTGCATGTACTTGCAGTCTCGTGGACTCGTTATACGTCATCAGTCGAGACCAAGTACCTTTCCAATTCAAAGTGCGCATCAAGCCGAGAACACGAAAAATTCCCAGATTGTTCTCGCTCTGCTGTTTTACCGAGCATGCATTAGTGGTGACTTGTGTGGACTTGGTACAGCTAAATATCCCAGAATGCATTTCATCCAAAACTCAAACAATGTAGGAGAAGCCCGGCTAAAAACGTTTAAATATTACTCTTTCTGGGTCACAAAATAAACTTTTAAGATATTTTCAGGCGAGAATGTAGCTGTGTAAACATCAAATATCTGCTTGATTTATCAAGACATCAAATAGTCGCGAAAGTGCTCTGACGTTTTCAGAGACGACTGTTAACCAGCTGACTGGGAGATGGAGGCTCATTCTAGCCCGGTGAGAACAGTAGACTCCCGGCACATTTTTTTCAAATCCCCTGCGATCTTTCACTACACAGGTTAAACATCATATATTAGTCTCTTAGATAACGTCTAAATGTTAATGTTTGGTTTATTTCAGGGTTTTATTTGTTCCTGAGTAAATCGGTTCGGCTGAGATTAAAGTTCAGCTTCATAACATATTAATCACAGTTAACTTAAGAGGGGACGGCAGTAAAAAACTCCTGACCTGTGACATTTTCAAGTGCGCTGGTGTTCCATTTGTACAAATCGCCAGTCAGTACTCGCGTTCTCGCTAAGTCCGGACTCCCGTGCAAACTTACAAAGTCCGGACTTAGCAAGAACGCGAGTGCAGACTCGCTTACTTGAGAATTGAGAAAGAGCTCTGAGTCTAGATGATGGTGGTGAAGAAGATGACTGAGGCTTAAATAGAGCTCTGGCTGAGGTGTCTAAGGTACAGATGGGGAGGAGGTGGGTTGCATGAAAGAGAGTGACAGATTTAAACCAGGACAAACGGACGTGAGAAGATGATTGGACTACAATAATGTCACGCTGTCAGTATTGAGACTGACAGTATTGAGACTGACAGCGTGAGAAAGCAGTAGTCATGTACAGAACAACAGGACAGATGAATACCAAGGAAAGAAGGCAGATGAATTATTACAGATCTTCCTTGTTGAACTTGCACATAAGTTTCATAAGTTTTCATCATGACTGAGGTGAGTCTAAGTTTCAGGATTTTTTAAGCTTTGCAAGCCCCTCAGCAACTCACCACAACAGTTCACTGTGAAATGAAGCCTCACAGTTTTCACACAAAAGAATCATCGACGTATATAAATTTATTCAGAACACTTTTCAATGTGGTTCTGGTCAACCTGTGAGGAGGAGAATGTCAACGTATAAAACATGACATTTCCTTTTCCCACTAGGTGGTGCTCTAAGTATCCTTTACTGTTGTTATACAGATGTGGTCAAGTTGGGACTGTTATCAGTTTGGAGCACACAGTGCATATACTTTTTTACATCAAAATTCACCATGTCCTGCCTTTTCATAAAAACTCATTGTTTTCACAGTACAGTTACACCAACTCTGTAAGGCTTTCCTGATCAAATTTTAGACCACTCTGGACAACCTGATTGGATGTGTATCTGAGTGTAAAATGTTTCACTTTGTGTTGCCACTAGATGGCGTTATGACTATTGTTGAGTTAAGACCAGCAAGAAATCAACACTACTCAACTTGAGGTGAACAAAAACGGGCCACTACAAAATTTTATTTTTTGCCATTATAAAGAAAATGTTACTGCTGTCAACACTGTTGACACCAATGTTAACACTCTAAGTTACTGCTGCTAAAGCTGGTTGTAAAAGCTTTTTATGCTGTTCGTATTTTGTCTTAGTTTTAAGGGAAATAAATAATGAAATCGTGTCATGTCGTATGTGTTAATTTCAGGTTGTAATTAATTAGTTTAATCAAATTTTTAGACCTGCTAAATGACTGATCCTCCTGATATTATGTTCTGAATCGCTCAAATTCCAGCTTTTGACATTAACTTGGGTAAAACACTCCTAACAATAACTCTCCTACCATCAAGATAATAAAAAAAAACATTTCATGTCTTGTAGTTTCAAACTGGTATACACAAAAGCAGCGGTATCTTTGTGAATACAGTAACTCACCAATGACTGCAGTAATACTGACTCCACTGCTTCTGACGTTCTCAAACACAGAGTAGAGAGTGAATGTGTATTTAGTTCCAGCAGTGAGAGATGAGACTGTCTGAGTTACAGGTCCATTTCCAGCTGGTGCACTGATGTTTGTCTCTGTACCATTAAACTGGAGAACAAAGCTGACATTGTTGTTGACTTGATTCCACTGCAGAGTGATGCTGTTCTCAGTTTGTGAAATTGGCATGAAGCTGTCTGTGTTTAGAGGAGCTGAGAAAGAAAGTAATTCATAGCAAGTTCAGTCAGTTTCAGTTCAGTATCTTTAAAACCAAAATTGTTACTGGCTTCATGACTAAGAAAAATGTCCCATTACCAGTCATTTGTATCAGATCAACTACTTAATAATGAAGTTGTTACATTAATTTCTTTATCAAACATTTCCCAGTTGCAGCTTCAGTCACCAGATGCTACATTTTTAAGGTTTTAAAAGATTCAAAAATTGTATTTCCAAAAGAAATGAGAACTGAAAACAAAATAACCACACCTTGGAGGAAAACTTACTAAGATGAGACAATTTACTAATTCAATTTAGTAATTTAAACTCCCACAAACACCTGTAGAAATTTTAATAATAATCTCTATATATCCTGCTCAGCAGAGTGTGCACATTATAATGTTTTGGAAACACAAAGTTTGGAAACTAAAATTACAGAAGAGAATTAGAAAGCAATCTGAGCTGCACCTCTTATTCTGAAGAAACACTTCACATCAACACTATAATTGGTGATTAAATAATTTATCAAGACATCATATATTTGCAAAAGTGCTCCGACGTTTTCGGAGACGTTTGTTACCCACCAGCTTGATTGCTGACCGCGGGTTGTCAAGGTTCACTAGAACGAAGACAACGAAGACAGCGGACTCCCGGTACATCGTTTTCAACCCCCCACCCCCTCCGGTCTTCTTTCGCTACTCAGGTTAAACATGATTTATACATGATTATAAGTCATGTTTGAAAATGTTTTCACACAGCTGAATAAATGTCAAACAGAAAACTGACTAAACAGAAGTGTGAGATGATAGCGAAATTAGTCCAATGTCCTGTTACATTTTACATAGTAAGGAGCAGACGGCTGTGTTTATTAAAGTCGACGCAACTCTGAAGGCTAGACTGTCCCATTCCACAGCCTCACACTTCCAGCCTTCTCGGTCTTCGATGCACCCGGCCCACATAGACCACGAAGGCCAGGTCTTCTGAAGGCAATATCCATCCATCCATTCTCAGCCGCGTA
>VURO01018547.1:14880-25016 GCA_015108175.1 Pelvicachromis taeniatus | reverse complement strand
TACGTTTGTTTATCTGTGTGTGTGTGTGTGTGTGTGTGTGTGTGTGTGTGTGTGTGTGTGTGTGTGTGTGTGTGTGTGTGTGTGTGTGTGTGTGTGTGTGTGTGTGTGTGTGGATGGAGGGGAGATGGAGGAGGGGATTGGGGGTTACTGTGGGAACCAATCTTCTCAGGAATGAACCTGACAATTTCCTCAAACATTTTTTTATATTTTAAATAACAGAAACCACTCATTTTATTGGAATGAAAGTTTCCAATGTCCAACTGTTTCCAATGTCTCATGTTTAATATTGTCATTCCAAATTTAATAAATGGTAAATGGACTGATTCTTATATAGCACTTTTCTACTTTCCCGGAGTACTCAAGCGCTCTATACAACAACACACATTCCCACAAGCACTTTTTGTGTACTTTAGTGCTCTAACTAACATTCATACTCCGACGGATGCATCAGAGAGCAACTTGGGGTTAATATCTTGCCCAAGGATATTTGGCATGCAGGCTAGGGGAGCCAGGGATCGAACCACTAACCTTCCGATCAGTAGATGACCTGCTCTACCTGAGCTACAGCCACCAATAAGAGTGAATGGATTTTTTTCCCATGCTTACAGCATAAAAAAAAACCCTACAAGTTTCAAACAAAACAAAAATTCTACTCTTATTTCTGTTTCAACAAACAGTATCCTTCTTACTTCCTTCTTATTCCACAGAATACACCACCAACAGCTGAGGGCAAAATGGAAACAGCAGCAGGAAAAATTAGAAAGACTGCAGGACCAGCTATACTAATTAAGTAGCTTGAGTAGCAAGATTTTACAGACAAAAGTGTCACACCAACTGGCACTGGGATTCCTAATTTCATATTGTTGATCCTAAAAATCCGTTTATATGTATCTCATAACTAGACTTCAGAAAAAAAAAGACACAAGAAAATTCTTCCCAATAACATCTGCTTGTTAGTATTGTGATAATACAAGGAAAAATTATTCTGAATAATTACTGCTGGTCCTTTAACATGATATTTCAATGCTTTGAGCACCATAGTCTCCATTGTGTTGGAGTTGAGCTCAAAATCTCAGCAATAGGTTTTCTATTAAAAATGTTGCCAAAAAGTCAGAAAAGCAATGATATATTGGCAGTTTAAGTGGTTTAAAGTCGGTCGCTGTTGTTTTAGTATCATGTTCACTGCTTTCAGATCACTTGCATCTTTTGATCTCTTCTGTAGGTCGAGTGTGACTATGTCGTAAGAAAAAAAAGGAATGTGAATTTAAAACACCTCCAGGAAGAGCGGGATTCATCTCTTTCCTTAAAGGAAATGGAGTGGAATTGGTCAATGGGTGAAGCCGTGACACTCTGACCTCTGTAAGTTAAGAAGCTGAACGACTCACGCACAAACTCTGTTCTCGTCATTTGCTTATACTGTTGACATGGTAACAGGTCCCTCTGAACTATGTGGGGGTCCTACACACTCACACATACACACACACAGGCCATCATAACCCCCTTATCCACACCCCATCGTCCTTGCAGACTGCTGACCAAGTCCTTCACTTCTCTTATGCTTTTCCAAACCCTGCCATAAGAGGAAGCCAAGGATTAGGAGGGATTTTGCCATCGCATCTCCATAGGGGTTTACCAAGCCACAGCATGGGGGGGTGGTCCAGGCAACAGTAGCTCTGACAGTGGTTTTGGAGTTTGCTTGGGTGGAGGGTCGAAAAAGGAAAAGTGCACAGCTTGGCTGAAAAGTATCTAGATACACCTTGTTTTTTCTTTGAGTCACTGACTTTCCCAAAGTTTTTGGTTTTGTTTTTTTTCTCTCAGGGAGAATGTGAGAATCATCTGTCTGGGCGATGTAAGAGTAGTTCCCAAGATCCAATCCAGAACATGTGTTTGTTGCTCAACAGTATATTTCACAATAATGAAATGGCAAGTAGTCAAACTAAACATATCCACAGAGACCAGCAGGAGTACAAGTCCAGCATTCGTGCAACAACTGACAGCAGTCTAGCTGAACATTAATACCAGCATATGTGTGTAATTGCATATGGATGTGAGTAAATGTGTGAGAACAGAAACGGTGAAAGTGGTGAAAAAACAAAAAGAATAAAAAAAGGTCAAAGAAAATACTTTGAGCACCGGTTAAACTCAGGGCAGATGAACTGACAGCTACGAGAAATGCTCATTCATTTGGTTTGTGCTTTGTTTGTTTAGTCTTAAAGGAAACAATGTTGTATAGTGTAGGGCAATAAAAAGGTTAATGATAAAACCGTGTGGCTCAAACAGCCTCAGCAAACACACGAGAGTACAAAAAAGTTAATGGCATTGTTCGCATTGAAACAGGAGGTGTCGGGGGGGTTTTCTAGGACTGCAAATCCCTCACGAAGCCCCATATGTTACTCTCTGCTAATTCTTTTAATGTGTTTGTGGGTTGGTGTGTGTCTGTCTCTTTCTATGTGTGCATATGATTAGATGTGTGGGTGGGTGTGTATTTGTCCCATATTAACAGACAAACAGATTAATGTCATTATTGTTTGTCAGCAATCTCCTGCTGTTACTACTGGATGTGGTTACATCACCCCCTGGAAAAATAGTCCGGCAGATGCACAATGCAGCTAAATGCAAATTCAGCTAGATATGAGTTAAATATAATGATCCTGTACAGTAAAGTGTGGCTTTTGTGGTTAGAAATCCCTACTCGACTCTGTTTATCTATCCTCAAGCGATAATGGCAAAATGGCTGCGATTAATTAATAAATGGTGTTTTTGCGCCTCTCTGTGTGTCTTCTCCGTGGGAGTTCTCGCTAGTGTTTTGGCCGCACGTGCTGGAACAAAAGAATGCCCCCTCCATAATGACAGAAAAAGTAATTGATTACACGCCACGCTGAGCAAACAGAGCCAAAGGAGCATGGCACAGAGGCAGAGAGGCCCAGAGAGAAGTAGGTAGTGTAAGACAGAACGCACGCCCCGTCAACCTCCTCAACCACACCTCAATCTGCCTCTCATCAACTTTTCATGTGAATCTGCCTCTGACACACAACATCATACCCAATACTGGTGTATAGGTGCGCACATGCATGCATCTGTACCCTGTAACCTTCTCATACTGGGGACTACTATCAAATTCAGGAGACACAGATGTAATGGCTAAATATTGTTGCTATGGACGGATATTGGCAAATATAAGACAGCGTTTACTGATATCAGCAGGTGATATTTGCCAATTCTGTGATGACTTCATGTTCAAACAGGCGTATTTCTTATATTTAAGATTTCTTTCTTTTCTTTGTTTCTCTGGGAGAAAAAAAAAGCAATTCAATAATAGTTTAAAAAACAGACTGAAATATTTACTGTTGGCATCAGCTACTGGTCAAAATGTCCATCAGCATCAGCCTAAATTTGTTACATCCCTAGTTCCTAATTCCTTAGCAAATAACTCATTCATTTATGTAAAGTATGAAAAGCAAACAGGCAGGAAAAATTGGTGGATTCACTTCCAACATTTCCAACAAGTATCAAAGTTTCAAGAAATTCATCATTTCTTTCATTTTTGACTCATGGCTGTTCAGCTTGAAGTCCTTCGGTCTTAAGTTTTCACACATATTTCAGCACAATTAACAAAATATCAACAAGTGATTATAATATTGTATTTATGCAAACTTGACTTCACTGCAATAAAAACTTTGAGGCATCATCTTTAAAACTCCACAGAATACCCTAAATACCCAAAACTTGCCTTTCTTTCAATTCTTCTGACGAGAGATGTGAACACAACTTTGCTAATGCCCAGATGGAAAAAAAAAACCCCAAAAAAACATTTAATTGAATGTGTTGCCTCCATGTTTCTCCCACAATATTTCATTTTAATCACAGTTGAAGTTATAACAACATTTAGAGTGGGGGAGAGTGCTGTGCTGATTGTGGGAGGGGTCTGTAATTGGACCTCAGTGTGAGTCAGTGTAAAAGTTCTGGGTCTCACCAATAGGGAAGACCTACTTGGTTGCGAGTGAGTTAGTAACCTGTAACCCAGGTCAAACCAGATGCAAGAAAAAGAATTGATGGATCAAAAGGTTCAGGATGTGCCTGTAGATAGCTTCACATGTATAGGTGACACATTCTTGCCTTTGGCCAGTAGATGGAGTTGGTGATCAACAAAATTAAGCTTGACCTAGTGAAAGAAAACCACCCAAAAAAACCCCCACTGCAATAACATTCACACGCACACATAGTACACATGTATAGGAGTATAGAGTACACCATAGTACAACATGACATAAAGATTAGAGGCAATGTTAAGGTCTATTGAATTACACTAAATTAAAAATGTTTTAGAGCTAGATTTAAATTTCCCTCTAAAGCATCCGTGAGGCCAAACATTTAGTCGCCGTCACAAGACTAAAGTAACCACTGATGATATCAAAGCCTATTCCAGGCGTCGTTGGTTGTCAAAACACATTACTTCTCTATTAAAACATTCCTGTTTGTGTTTCACTTCTCTGTACAGCGCTGAAGTGACAGTAAGAGAAACCAGCTCACTGCTGTTGCTCTAACACGCACGTGGCACTAAATCAAAGCACGATTGTAGCGTGCTTTAGCAGCACACTCAGACAGAAACGCTTGAGGGAGCTTGGAGTGTGTGTGTTTGCGTCTGTCCTGCTCCACGATACATCTTTTCATAATTCAGACATTTAGTGCAGTGAGCCAGCTTGTCTCGCAGTGTAACCATGGAGACGGGAGGTCGCTTCCACCCAGAAGCTAAAGTGTCTTCACCCAGCAGGGCGGAAAACAGCTCACAATCAACCAGTTGTTAACACGTGAATATGCGCATGTAGGGTCAATTATCACCACAATTAATGCTGTCCATCACAGCAATGTGATGTTCAGACACACTCGAGCACAGACGCTTTTCATTACCATCAAACTGGTATTGGACATATAATCACTTGCACACACAAAGAGCTAGTGCAAGTTTCTGAGGAAAATATCTTAGCTCCAGCTCAAATATTTTCAAATAATTAGCACAGAATTTACCCGATTGCTCTCTGTGGTGTTGGCGCGTCTCTACACACTGGACTGTTTGCGCTTTGATGAATATACAATGACATTTTTTAAATGCCTTTAAATGGCAACTTACCTTTGAATATCAAATCTATGAGAGAAGAAAACAAAAAGCTATTTTCACTTTCTTGTAATCATTTTATTTTTCAAATTAAAAATGACACAAACTCTCAAGCTTATATTGTTGCCCAATGGCGGTATTTGTATTTTTTGCTAAAATGAATTAAAATAAAAATCAAATAAGTAATGCTTCCCCTGGCAGCATATATGCAAACATGCTGTGGATCTGCATTATTTGTACATGCATTTTTTTTAGTATTTGTACAGGGGAATTGTGCAGGGTACACAAAATATATCACTGCAACAGTTAAACAAATCTGAATGACGTGTACTTGAGTGGGAGTCCAGGGGAAATATGGGGAGGGGGATTTGGCTCCAGATGTAAGTAGAGGCCCAGGCCCGAAAAGCACAGGAAACAGATAACTGACTGATCATGACTCAGCCTGTGTGTGTGTGTGAGTACATGGGGTCTGTGCTCAGCCAGGTCACCGCATAGTCACGGTAAACTTACCTCGGTGTGTGAATGTGACTCATGCCTGTTACTAAAGTGAGTCATAATGAGTGCAGCAGTGAGTCACGGGGTTATCTGCAAATGTTTAAGGCCAAAAATGAGAATTTTGTGACAGGATTTTGTTCCCTTCTGTTTCACTTTCATTTTAAAGAACAAAGAGATGAGAAATACAAAATCCAAACAAAGCTAATGTGTTTGCATTGGATAATGCATAAGGGGAAATCCTGTGTATTAAATATGCCAAAAGGAGATATGTAGTGTGACCTCTATATGACAGGGGTAGTGTTTTCATGTATAATGGATAAATATGTGTAATAACTTATGAGCTAAGAGGGAGAAATGGAGCACCGGGGCACTTAAAGCTCAAAGGGTGGAGGGACCGGCACAGAACAAGAGAACAGTAGCACTATTCTGCCCTCTAGTGGTAAAATATATATTAGATGTGTAGTTTAAAACAGCAGCAAGCACACACCTGTGTATTACACAGGATACAGTATAATGGAGCATTAATGGATGGTTGAGTTACCAAAACTTGAAATTATAATTTAATTAATCAATCACAAAAAACTAAAGCGTTGATTTGTTTCTTGTTTCAAGTTGAAGTTATTTGAAAAAATAAAAAAGATAAAGATGAACATTTTAGGGCTTTGGACTTTGTTTAATCAATGTCCATTTAGAAGAAAGCATCATCCCCTCTGCAGGACTCTTGGTGATACCAATGGGCATTTATTCATGTGGTTATCAAAGCACATATTTAAATATGGTCACCAGGATACAATACATGCACAGAATCATGTACAGAAAGATTGCTGAAAAGTTTTGGTAACTTTAGTTTTAAGAAGCTTTTTTTCCCACTTGAAGTTTTACTCTTACCACAATCCAAAGGATTCCAATTCAGAAGTATATCAACCATTAGAAAAAATAAGGAAGTTAATCTCCAGAACCAAACTCTCACTAAAAAAATCTTAATTTACATTTGCACTACAAGTTAGAGTCTATGTGTCAGCACTACCTTTACCCCCCTTGCTTCAAACCCAGTGTTTAGTCCAGCTTTAGAGTTTAGAGGACATCTGATACAACGCTGAATCATTACTATTGTATTTCAGTCTTTCACAGTTCTATGTTAAACAGAAGGCACAAACAAAAAGGTCGTTTTTCCCTTTATGTTTGCCTTAGCATGAGTTTGCGAGCCTACTCTGTCACCACTGTCACCTCTGTTTCACAATCTTTTTTCCTTTAGTCTGCCAACTATAGTTGCTTCTCTTTTAGCCTCCTCACACAAAACATAACATAAACCTGTACAACCACTAATCAGCCATGACCAGATCCACAGTAACGCAATAAAGGGATGTGAACTGTGTTGCAACTGATTTCCTGGAGACTGGGGGTGCATTTTTGCAGTTACTATGGAGATGTCAAACTGTGGCAAGGACAAGCTTGTTTTTTCTTTTTTTTTTTTTTAGGTTTAGTTGGACAAGCTCTGCAGGTTACACCCATACTGCCAGAATCACAGTTTATAAGATAATGCGTTTTTGTTCACGGTGCTTAGAGCTGGCCAGTGAAATGCAACGCTGTGTCTACAGTTGAGTTAAAACTGTTGTGTCATATCTCCTCATAGGGGTAAGAGCTGCAAGTTTTCCAAAACCAACCAAGAAAGTCCAGAGAACACAACTTAGATCATTCCTTAGCAAATCCTCTAAACGTCATTTCTTCTGTTGGTGAATTGTTGGGCGTCTTGTAATTCTGCACGACTGATAATCGCGTCACCAGATAATGATCGATAAAAATTTGAGCATAAACAGCAGCTGCCAGGATGGTCACTCCTATGACTCATCCATCTAATTCACATGTCAGAGAAGAACTACCCGAGTTCATGGAGGAACATTTGGTCAGATCAAAATAATGTTGTCGGTAATTATATCAGCGCAAAAATCCAAAAGCACTCTCAATAACCTCAATTTGACTGGGATTATTTCTCTAATTGTTTGGCAGATAACAAATGAAGATAGCGACCCTCCTCTTATAAACTGCTTAGTATTTGCTGCCACAGAAACATGGGGAAGAGCCAGCTGTGGTCTCTAAGGGATTTTCTTCTCACATCATAAATACTCTTTTTTTTTTTGTCCAGCTCAATTGGAAAAGAGAAACAAAGTTTCAAATGAACGGACCTCCCTGGGTTAAAACTGCTACACGACACAACAAACATGCTGATGAACAGTTCTGAAGCTGATGTTTTGTTCTATTATGTGACCTCACCACAAAATTAAATCATTTGTTCCAAGAAATCCATGGCTACTTCAAAACAAAAACTATTCTGACCATGACAAGCGCTGGCTGCGCTCTCATTGGCTAGGAAGGTTCAGTGACCAGTTTTCCAAAGACAAATGCATTCTAGCTTTGCCAGTAGGTTCTGGTGAGCCAGCGTTGTTAAGGGTCCTACACATGGAAACCTGCTGGTGAAGCCAGTGGGCTTACAGCTGAATGATAGGATGATCTCTGTGAGGGGGGCTACATAATGCTGACATCATTTTCGGACTTTGCCTTAGGGCTGCTTTCTGACTATAGCAAAGCCAACTGCACGAGGGGGCCTACAGCTGACAATGTCATGACACACGCTATGAAAGAGGGATTGTGATTCATTACAGATGGGCTCATCAAGACTTTGTTGTGCTGGCAAACCACTAACTGCAGTCCTGACTGTCTGTGGCTCTAGGATTGCAACAACTGGCAGGTGGCAGGATTCACCACACAAAAAAAATGCTAAGACAATTAATGTGTCCTGTTTTCTTAGTTAGCTTAATGAAGCAGGGGTGAGACCTTCTGGAACTTATTTAGCTTTCCATGTGCTTTCGATATAAAAGAAAAAAATAACTCACCCATTGCCCAGGACATCAATATCATCATCTTCTTCATCATCTTCGTTTGGGCTCTTCCCGCCAAGGTCGCTGTCGCTGAGATAATCTCCCTTCAGGAGGGTTCGGTCGGAGTCCTCCAAGGATTCGATAAGGTGGATACGAGATGTGTGGCTGATCCTGAGGGGCACTTCTGAGTGGGCGTTACCTGTGGACGGAGCATCACCAGCTTGGAGACGGGGGCTAGCTTGACCCTGACGCCATGACAACGGAGAGGAACGATTTGACAGACTGGAAACTGAGAAGGCAGCGGCTTCATCGCTGTCGTAGCACATGGTCCCCTCTGCACAGCTGTGAAAAGACAAAAAAAAAGAGACAGTTTTTAGGTGATGGAAATAATTATTCACAGCTAAATTTTTAACAGACAGGAAATGAATATCTGTATTTCATTTCCTCTTTATTTTCAATCAGAAAATCTTTTCTTTCTCTCCCCACCCTGGATCCTCCTCTCTAATCACGTTAAATAACCGATTTAAAAAAGCATGCACGAGTTGAGATGTGTATGTGTGCATATGTATACATGCAAGCAATATGTCAGTGCATGTGTTTTCACATTCCTTTGTGTTGCTCTATGCTGCACATAAATATGTGCCTACTTTATGCTGGCATATATTTGTATAAAAGTGTATAAAGTGCATAAATGTCAACATTACTAAAATCACAACTGCATGCATTTCCTGTTCCAAGCCAGTGCAGCACATCAACGCTTAGCTTCTGCACTGACAGTGATGAGAATTAGCATATTGAAAGTTGCTAGCTCTCAAACTGTGTGACAGCACATGCATTTACTTGCTACATTAAAATTAATCCTCTCTGCATGATACAGAACAAAGCAGAACCAGCCAATAATAAAGCCAGTTTTAAAACTGCTAATGTTAAACAGTCAGAAAGAAAGTGGAGCAGTGCCCACACAGATTTTCACAGGCTTTCTATTTGTTATGTTTATTCAGTATATCAAGTAAAATATGTGCAAACAAAACAATTTGCTTGCTCACTAATCCGCTTGTTTTATTCATACAAATGTTCCCTCCTAACTACCCTTTATTCGCCGGATATGTGACATCACGCTCACATGTGAATCTTCCATTTTTGGGATAACAGGGAGTGAGTCAAGGTTATTACAGTGAAATAAAAATATGAATGGCAAAGGAAATGTATTCCAGCAGGGAACCATCTGCTGATTTACTCTTCTTGAAGGGAGACTCCCACTGAGGGACAGAGATAGGACACATAGCAGGAGACTCATGGACAGGAGGATGGAAGGGAAGCTCTCAAGGACAAAGTGTGGGGATATGGCGAACTCAACTAAAACTCAGCCCAGGAAACAGAGGAAGCACCCGTGCAATTAATCAGAGCATCACTGCTTGTCTTGTTGTGTGTACGAATGTGAGTCGTTAGTGTGCATTGAAAGGGTTTGCTTTGAAGCCAGCTTTGAGCTAATCCTGCTTCTGTCCCATATCAACCAACTCAAAGAGAGCGAAGAGGAGGTGGAAAATTACACACTAACTTGCTCACAATACCAATCTTGATCTTAGAGCCTTCATGCAACCAGTACAATGTCAATAATAAGCTGCCCATCCTAACTATTGTTATATTTTAGA
>VURO01018547.1:0-14860 GCA_015108175.1 Pelvicachromis taeniatus | reverse complement strand
TCTGGTTTGTCTGCATGCAGTTTGTTCCAAAGTAACACTTTTCTGCAATGCAGTACCAACCGACAGATTACTATATTAAATTTGCTAATTAGATCACAGACACTGATCAAAAATGATGCTGTTACTTGCATTACACGAATTCTTCACCTGCACAATGAGCCTTTCCCCGGCATCCGTGCTACTATCAGTCATTTTCAGTTCATGTGAAGAGAGGAGAAACAACCCTAACACTGCTGACCTGTGGCTGAGCTGCACCCCTCTCAGGCTGGTCATGGTTTCCTCCAGGTTCTGTCGAAGGTCCAGAACATTCTGCACCGTCCTTTTCCTCTGGGACTCTGGGTCTGCAGGGGACATACGCACGTGAGTGATATTAAGCACAAGAAAATTGTTATGCCGCAAGCTAAAAAATGTCCATGTGCATTGGAACAGGGGCTCAATGAATACAGATGCACAATAAAATATTACTTGAAACCCAGTCAGTGAAGTTTTTCAATATTAGAAATGCTGGCAGAGGACCACATAGGTTAATTATCATTCAGTGTTCAATTCATCCACCCAGTGGTCAATATCTAGGATTGCATGTAAAAATGAAAACAAAGCTAGAAGAACATTCTACAGCTATGAACTTAAATGGTGAAACTAGAAGGACTCTAAGGTAAGAGAATGCAGTGATAATCAAGGCAGTGTACGCAGGTTTATTTTTTTCCCCCAGATGGTAGTGGAGCAAAATAAATTAAATATGATGCAGACAGACGAAACAACAGGAGGAGACCTTTAAACCCACACAGATTTAACACAATGCCGAGGTGCTTGCTTATTTCATAGTGCCTCCTTGCCCTCTACTTGTTCACTGCCAGAATAAAATAATTCAAAAGCCTTTTACACTTCAACCTATCAAGGGACATACTGACATTAGTCTCACCCCTTCCTAATATGCTATAATCTACTCAGATTAGGCCATGTGGCTTCATGCTGAGTGTGTGTGTGTGTGTGTGTGTGTGTGTGTGTGTGTGTGTGTGTGTGTGTGTGTGTGTGTGTGTGTGTGTGTGTGTGTGTGTGTGTGTGTGTGTGTGTGTGTGTGTGTGTGTGTGTGTGTGCGTGCGCCTTTGGACTGTTCTCACAGGGTTGAGTCATTGCAAATGAAACTGGCCGAAATTTTTTTTAACATATCCATGCAGATATCCAGTATTTAGGCTTAGGAATTTACTACTAATAAATTGAGCCTAATTTTACTCAAAATGTGTCAAACTGCTTCCACTTGTATTGATACTATGACAACCTTCCAAGCTATGAGCTCATACTGCACAGACATTATATACTATAATATACTATATACATTATATACTCCATCTCATGTAGCCAGAAAGACGCCTCACTGGCTTTGACCCCTGCTCCCTCCAGCTCCCTGACATGTTCTTGTGTCCGATGAGGAGATGGAAATAAAAGTGTTATGGTGGCAAGGTATGGGGCACTCTGTTAACCCCCGAGGTTCAGTTCAATAGACAATTAGAACTGACCAGCTGGCTCCTAAACATGCACAGCAAATGAGGGAAAACCTCAGATCAGTACATTCATGACTGTCACCTTAGTTGTTCTGGCCGAGCAAATGTGTGATATCTACGCTTCACGTGTTCATGTTCAAATATGCAGTTTAAATACATTTTTTTGCAATATATTTAAAGTTGCTTATATTATTGTAGTAGCTTTTTTCAGCTGGACTTACAGCAAACAGGGCCTAGCTGCTGAAAATAGCCATACACGTATATAAAGACAGACAGCAGGCACTCCTAGGAATCAGTCCAGCTGGTTAGTGAGGAGGTGACGGGTGGAGAGGTCATGCTAATGAGCGAGGAGGGCTAATTATTAACTGCCACTCTCAACAACAGCTGCAGAATGAATGCACACATTTGTACGTTGCGTCTTGTCACGTGCAAACACACTGAGACACAGTGAGAAAAACGTAAAAGTCAGAGCAGATTTATGAAGCTGGGTTGAGTTTTCTTTTTCCTATAAAGGATGGCCGCATAGACGATCGATTGGAAAGGCCCTGGGGACAGGCAGCTCAATGTGGAGTTGATGAAGTCATTGAGATGCAAACCTTTGCAGCTCACATTCACATAGACACACCGACACACTGAGAATGTTTAATCACAAAAAGAATAATCACAAAAATAGAACGGCTTTGTTCTGTGGGAGGCACTCGTGTGAAAGGTGTGAGGGAATCTGAGTCGTAAGGAGACACTTTTCAACCTTAAAATGTTCATTTAGGTAATGCGATCATACAAAAGGTTTAGCAGGAACAAAGAACCCTTAACAAAAAGTCTGAAAGGCTCATGTGTACGCACACACACACACACACACACACAAACACAAACTGTGGGCTTTAATTGGGCGATTTTAATTACCCTAAACGGGAGCTTTGTTTAACATTGGCGTCAAATTGATTGGATACGGTCTGTGCTATCGTGTGAGTGTGTGTGTGTAAAAGACTTCCTGTCCCGCCTCTGCCCTGGCCTCGGTGGTCCCAGCTGGCATGTGGGGGGAAGTAGCGGCAGCGGTGTTGAGGGAATTAGGGATGCAAATATCCCTGTCAGGGCTGGCTGCTCCCCAGGGGTGCACATGAGTTACACTGATTTGGTTTAAACTGAGTGTGTGCGGATCCACCTGCCTCTTCTCGACACACTCGTGAACACACTCCTGCTCTGAAGAGCCGGCCGAGGCACCTTCTATAATGGCCCACTCAGACGCTTGAAATGAGAGTCAGCAAGTTTGAGCGAGACTGTTATTGTAAGTGCACACACAGGGCAATATCTCCATCTTAATGTGACTCTGCTCTCAGTCAGAGCTCACGAAACAAACTGACAGAACGACAGACTTCAAAGCAGCTTTCATACGAAGGAGGAAAGTGAGTAGGCGTTTTATTTTTGGAAGCCATACTCTGCCTACTGCACCACAACAAGAGGACAGATGGTAAGGCAACACAAATGTACAAAGATACACAAAAAAAAACCCCAGTGCCCCTTTTGGGTTTGTTTTGTCCCGTTCAGTGTGGTCAGGTCACAAGCTTGTTAAAATTCATTTCTGCCCTTTGATTTGTCAGATTTGTTCAGGAGCCACGTTCCTGACCCTTCAAAGCAACAAAGCCAGATGTTTACATGGTCCTCGCGGCTTCAAGTGGCTTGGATAGGGACTGCTTTTAGCTGCACACAAATACTCAGTGGGTCTTTAGAGCAGTGTACGTAGGACTGACTCAAAATTAATCACAGTGCCTGTCTTTAGTTCTAATGATAGAGACTGACACTCAGTGCAACAGTGACTCATTTATGTGTTTTTTTTAATAGATTCATGATCAGAGTGGAGGATGAGGAATGAGTCGGTGGGTGAATCCAACTTTTTGTCTTTTTGATAATATTTTATGAAAATCAGAAAGATGAAAAAACCATATGCTAGCTTGAAAAGAAGAGCAGGAGGTAGGAGTGCCGCAGGATGTGATTATTTGATGGGTAACAGATGCAGTGAGTGAGAAAAGTGAGAAAAAAAACTGCTGTCCACTTGGTTTTCTCTCTTGAGTGACTTGACTTCCCTCTCCATTAGAAACAAACAAACTCCCCAAAGATACACTAATGGCTCAGTCCTTGCAGGAGTGCGATGCTATTTTCTGTGTATGCGCGTGCGTGTGTGTGTGTGTGTGGGTGGGTATGTTTGTGTGGCAACATCACATGCTTCTTTGAAAGTGTGCTTCTGTGTAGAGTCTGTAAAATGAGGGTTTGTGTATCTGCAGGCACAAGGGTTTGCGTGCGTGCGTGCGTGCGTGCGTGCGTGCGTGCGTGTGTGTCTTTACTGTTGAATGGATTCACTTTTGTGGAATATGAATGAAGTTTTGAGTAATGACTACCTTTTCTACTCTTTCCTCCTTCCCTCCGGAGTTCATCCGTCTCTGTCCCGTCCACATGTGTGCACATATGTTACAGTCACTGTAACCTTCCTCAAGCCACAGAACGCTTGTCCCGTGATAAATTGGTGTGGCTGAGCGTCACTGGTTTTACACTGTAAAATATCTGTACTTACAGGGATTCCTGCACTTCCAGTGGCGGCTTTATGCCTGTGTGTGTGCTGCAATGACAATCATTATAGCATTCCTGACAAGTGACACGCAGGAATCTGACAAACAGGATGCAAATAAAACCTGTTTAGTTTTTTCTCTCTCTTTTTTTTTTGATTTAGGGCATGCTTGCAAAACATGTGAAACAGGTGTGTAAGAATTTTTCAATCTAATAAGACGGTCATTTATTTTGTATTTTGTTTCCCCCCCTGTTTATTTTTTTGTGAGCTCCGACTCCATTCAGCCTAACATTACAGCCCTCGGCTGACCCTAGACGGTTTGCAAAACAGGAAGCATTACAACATTCAGCCATTCCTGCACATCTGGACAGGACGGACAAACACATGCTAAATCACCCAAATGTGCTTTCATGCATTCATACACACACACACAGGCATTTATCTGCTTCACTGGGATGTTGCAACAGGATATTAGAGTCCTTGAAGATCAAATCTGATATGTGACATGAATGGTTAATGAGCTTGTCAAAACTCAATGTGGTATCTGTGCGTACCAAATTTAAGCAGCTTTCTGGCTCAAATATTGAAACTGATGCACCACGGTAGAAAAAGTGTGTCAGTACACATTTGTGGAAGAAACGGGGAAAATCCTGAGAGTTAGTCAGCAGTAGTTCAATAAGCTGACTGAGAAATCCATTAAAAAAAAAAAAGTCAGGAAGCCATAAGCAGGTGAAGCTTCCATAAGAAGGGCGGAGAGGATGATTAAAACACACGACTGCAACGGCAGAAAAGTTTGGACATCACAGCTGAAAATCCACGGATTCCATGTTAAACCCTCTAAACTATCCTGTCCACCAAAACCTGGCTCCTTAAATGTTGACCCGAACACACAAACACACTTGGCACATTTTCTTAACCACTGCACTATCTGCTTAAAAAGTCACCACCATATCCGCTTAGAGAGGAAGATGAGGAAGCTCTAAGCAACTTCAGAGAAGTTTTCATTCTCAGAAAAGAAGGCCGAGACCTTGCCAATGTGGCACCGAGAGAACATCTCACCTCTGATTAAAGTTTAAAACACAAAGAGCGAGGACAACGTGTGTATTCCTTCGCGCTGAGGCGCACTGGATGGGAGTAAACATGTCTGACTTGCTCTGAATGTGTGAGGTGCTTAAAAAGTGAAGCAAAGTAGAAACACACACCTCACATATAAACACACATGGTATTCAGATGAGACTAAAAAAAATGACAGGAGTACAATCATCTAGGGTGATGTGTGCATTTGTGTGTGAAGCATAAAAAAGCCACATGTAGAACTTATCTTAGCAGGATCTCTTGAGCTTCCTCCCTTCACTATTTTGCTTTTATGTCGCACACATTCAAGGAAGCACCCAACAACATATTTATGCACATGCTAAATAATCTAGGAAGCATGCCAAGGTGGACCATAATGCATGGCAGTGTTTGGGTGGATTTCTGTTTGACAGAGTTGTTTCCTGTTAAACTTTATTTTTACAGTGTGCTTAAAGCCAGCTGCAGCACATGTCACACAGACAGTCAGCACTCTGTGTGCAGTCTCCCGCACAGTTAATGAGGTGATCGCTGAACAGAACAGTAGAACAGATGACATGTAAGTATCTCCAATAAAATGTTCCAAAAAGAAACTCATGAAGTGCACACATGCACACATGGACACAAATCAAATGATGTCTTGAAGAAAACGAAAGCCAAATAAACCCCAGAGATGGAGGACGACGACCTCAGTTTGTATAACGCCGCAAAATATCCAACTGACAAACTTTGTATTCCTCAGTTCTAACTGCCTGCATTTACAGGACATTTGGGGCTTCAAGCTTTTTCTTCGCCCTCCCATCCAGTTTTTCTTTTGTATTCCCAGCTTTGTTTTGTGTCAAGACTGCACAAAATTCAATTTCCAGTTCAAGCCTGTCAATGTCCAAGCTCCCAGAGGAATCAGATATCTATAAATCTAGGCTTGATTTATATTTATATTTTATTTTAGCATACCTCGGTGATAGAAGTGCTAAAATGTTTAAAAACTAACCAACTAATGATTTGTGATATAAACTTTGACATATTCAGCTAAACAAATATAGTGGAGGTATTCTCCTCGTCAGTTTTGCTTTAGCCTAGATTACTCACTGGCGCAAGCTAAATGCAATACTGTCGCAACACTGTGTGTGTGTATGTATGTGTGTGTGTGTGTGTGTGTGTGCGTGCAACTGACACTACTTCCTTAAAGCAGCTAGAACATGCCAGGAGCTATGACAGGAACAATGGGCACTTTTATCTGAGACTTTTCACAAGAGGAAAACATAAACAGAATAAAAATAGATGAGTACTAAGTATTCCTCATCACAAGGCAAACTGCATTAACTCTTCCTCTGTCTTTCCCTGACACACACACACACACACACACACACACACACACACACACACACACACACACACACACACACACACACACACACACACACACACACACACACGCACGCACGCACACGAATGTAAGAATTCTATATTGTATAACGCCTTTATAAGATCGGTTAAACAAAAGTAACACGGTCGGATGCTTTGGCCAGTGTTCAGACAGTTTTTCTGTGAGACTCATATTAGGTAAATTAAGGGTTAGCACGAGTGCTCCAATTTCATCAATAATCAAAGCAAACAAAATACAGCCCTGCCATTGTCAGCGCGGCACATTACAAATGATATAATGGCATCACTACAATAACTTACTTGTTTTTAAGTGATAGGCAGTGCGTCTGTGTGTTGTTGTGCAACAGCAAATGAGACAAAAACAAAGTGAGTAGTAATATGATTTAGAGAAGGATGGCAGGAAGCAGACAGCACTAATGCAATGGTTCCTGCATTAAGTCCTTGGACACTGACCACAGAGCACTGTAAACACACACACACCAAATGAGAATAAATGCATAATCATATAAGACCCTATATGCAGAAACATCCCTTTCCTCTGTGAAAACTTCCTGTCACAATAAAAAGATGTCCTCTGTCCTCCTGCTGAAACACTGGTACCAGAAATATCCTCTCTGCTGTCTGACTTGTGACAGAACACTGCTGCCCGTCAATTCGCATCAGAGTTGAAAAAGAGGAGGAGAAAGAGAGAGATTTGGAGAGATGCTTTGTTCCTTACTTTCCTTGGGCATTTGTGTTTGTTTGGCTCATCGCCACCTCCTCAACGGGAGGACTACTGCCCTGAATCCTTCAGTCAGCAAAGCCCTGGGTGTAACCAGCCGATCCGACCGCACCCGCATGACATTAAAGACTCAGCATTGCCATCACAATGGAGGAACTGATTATGAAAAATACCCTGCCACAGCCAAACGGATGAATACGGCAGAGTATAGACAGGAGAGCGTATCAGAGAATATGCATGTGCGAGCATGTGCGAGCTTTGCTCTGACATTTTTGTTCCTGCAGCTCTTTTAGGTTCTCTTGAAGGCTTGTGTGCTTGTTTGTGTTTGTGTGTCTTCCATTTCAGGCTTTGTCAACTTCTCTGTAGGGCTTATTGTTCGTCAGACAGCTGATGAGCACACAAAGAGGAAGCATCAACCACACAAACTTGCTCCCACACACACACACACGCACACATGAGACAATGCCAAACTAAAATTACAATTGCACTAGTAGTTAAGGCCGCATTAATGAGCATCCATGTGTCACTGAGTCACGTTAAGTTCCCTTCTGCTGAGTCTTCGTGCTCTGCCAAAATCAAGACCACACAACATCTTCAATCTTCTAACCTACATTTATATTCCCTATCCGATCCGAAAAGTAAAACTCCCCCAAATGCCCAAATCTCTAACCAAACAGATGCCCCGGGGGCTTTAATCTTTAATTCATTTTAGTCTTTATAGCTGGTCTTTTCTAGGGTGATAGATCTGCGATTAGTGGAAAGGGGCTGAATCTTCTCATTATCTTTATGCGAGGTTTAATCCGGATGCTTGGTTCTTGTCTTAGGCTGGATTCTCTGTGGTTGTGCCTGCCCCATGCTGGGAAAGGCCACTGCTTTAGGGGGCTTACCCTCTCACACACACCTCATTATGGGTGCTGGATGGGACCGGGAGGTGTCATTAGTGGCAGACATCTGAGGTTCAGTGCGTTGGATTACTCTGGCGACCTGTGCTGCTTAGTGCCGCTCAGATCGATATATTTCACTGGCAAAATTATGAAAGTAATGTTTATAATTCTCAACTTGCATGTTAACAAGATATCATATAATACAAGCTGCATTTGGGGGGAATTAACTCTACAAGTCCAGAGCTGCTGTCCGTGGACACGCAAGTCAAGTAATTCTCTAAATCCAATTAGTGTAAAGCTCTTCATCACTCAGTGGTTAAACATGTATGTCCGATTACAGAAAAACAGATAATGCAAACAGTAATCCTAAATCACCTCACAAGATAAACATAAAGGCTAAACTTTGAAATATCCGGGATTATTTTTTTCCTCTTTCTTTTGGTGTGTGGGAGGGGGTTTATCCCTTTCAAGCACACAGCTGATGGTCTTAGGTTACACATCCTCAATATACTTCAGTGGCATTCTTCATTATCTTTGGCCATTACTGTAGGCTAATCTCAAAAGGACAGTGTCTCAGTGCATGTTGCTTGATGTCATGCAAGATGACATGCACAAGACACAAGCACATATTTTACTCCCAGTAGCTTAAAGCTAGCACAGAGCTTCCATAACAACAAGACCTTCACCAAATTAAGGTCCATCCATCCATCCATCTGCATCCGCTTGTATAAGGATGCATCAGGTTCATGTCTACAGGAAGCAGAAAAGCAGAAGGTGAGACTGTATATAGGAAGAAGAGTGGATAACTGGGAATGATCCATTGAACATCCATAATCTATCTTCCTATGACAGAGCACACGGAGCAGAAACCAATTAGCCAAGCGTCCCATCGGAAATGGAGAAGTAGATACGATAAAGGATGAGCCCACAGCTGCAAGCTACAGGGCAAGTTACAATTAACCTCTCCCTAACACACATACAAACACACACACATTTACATGAGTATGCACACACAGCTACCCTACATACTTGCCCGTTTCAGTGACAAGAGACTGTAATGACCCAAAGCTATACTGCATTTGGTCATTCAGATCTCAGATAGAAATATAGGTCATCGACTATTACTATTATTTTTCTTCAGGGTGTCTCTTTCTTTCATTTGTCTCACTCCATGAATCAAATTATACCCTTTCCATTTTTTTTGTCCCTAATCTCTATCATTACTAGGTTGTTTCCTGTCATCTTCCTTTTCTCTTTTTATCTCGATCCTCCCTACCTGGTTGCCTCAGAGTAGGTGTGGCCAGCATCATCACAACAAGGAACAAGGTCACGCACAGATGATACAAACAACACACAAACACACACAACATGTAGAGTACATACACACACAGGGCTGCTGGGGCAAGGTCATCCATGCTGCGATTTGGGGCCGTGCTGCAGGATGCAGGTTTGTGTAGAGTGAAAGAGACTGGAGCAAAGATAAAGGTTTGATGATGAGCAGAAAACGACTTCCTTGCATCGAGCGAGATATTACGACCTACTGCACTCCTCTTTCCTCATCTCACTCGTTCTCTGATGCTATCTGGTACTCCTAGAGGGATGGAAAGAGAACGAGCAATAGAGAAACACTCTCGTGTGTGTGTGAATGAATAATGGATGATAGGTGCAGATTCAAACTCTGTTTTGACCTATTAATCACAAACTCAGTCATCATTGTCACTCGGTCATCATGGCACACCCACAGTAGCAAAAACTTGGAATATACAGTGTGTCCCAGTGCAATTGCTCCCACGGACAATCTGAGCACACGTGTGACTGCGCGGATGCTTAAACGCTACCTGCCCATACCCACTCACTTTCCCCTCTCTCCTCATGCACGTTGCCCCCGGTAACAGGGGGATGGGGTAGGGGTGGATAGTGACCATCTGTCAGTGGCCCGGAGATCAATGAAACTAGAGGGGTTGAGGGGGGTGTGGGAGCGAGGCAGTGGCGAAAGGCTAAATAGGTGGCCCACTGTGACCGGAGCCTGGCTCAATATGCGGCCGTTTTATTTACAGACCGAAAAACAACACTCCCCACCAGTCCCACTCACATGGCCTTTATTAACGACTGACCGATTTTGGCAGGGCGGCAGAAAGATGCAGTTTACATACAGTGATGCAGTAGGCGATACATATGCTTACTGGTGTTAAAATGTGCTGCTAATTTTAGAGTTCCCATGCTAACAAGGTTGTTGCAATAGAGACGCAAACACACACAGAAATCAATGTATAATGGTAAATGTAAATGTAGCACACTGTGGCAGTGGGTCAAATGAGAGGAGGAGGAAACACTGCAGCGTATGTTGACTAATGAATCAACAACACAACAATGTCAGCCCTATGGAAATGCTTACTTCAGCTTCTTTGTAGGAGCACACACTGCTTATACACATGCACAGAGGCACATACATACAGACACAAATGCATACGGCAGAAATTGATTTGGCACATTCAAAGCAAGCATGTGTAACTGTTTACAGTGTTGTCAACAGGGGGAAATTCACCACCTTCAGACCAAGGGCTGTCACTATTATATAGTGAAAATCACTCAAATAAAACACCCCAGACACACACATACACACACATATACACATACACAGTATAGTGTGCTGCAATAGAGACTGAACTCATTTAAAATTCACTGTTGACGCTAGTGCTAGAGCCAGAGCTGGAGGAAAAGGTTGGGTGTGGAAAGGAGAGAAGAGCATAGATATTTAGCATGTAGAGTCACAATGCTTGACTGTTTGTTTCTGTATTTCAGTTTCCACTAAACCAGTAATTAACCTCGCATCTTTGCTGCCAGCTGTAAGTGAGAACAAATAACTGAAAGTAACTGAAAAACTGGGACAGAAATCACAGACTCACCGAGCATTTGGCTGAAAAGCAGTTGTTCCAGGTCTCCCAACACTGTAACCACTAACTCTGGATCCACCTTTAGAAAGCTCTTATCGTCCTCACCCTCTATCCCCTTCCTCTCTTTCTTTTCCTCTGATAACAGAGCTGCAGGTTTTGATTTCTCCCCTAGTTTCTTGCCATTAGTTCCAGTAGTCCCAGCTCCATTGGAGTTTGCTTTGGTTGGGTGATCAGCTGGGTCTGTATCTGCATTCTGGACTGTCTCAGAGGCCTTGCTAATTGGCTTGACCTCAGCATAAGGTCCCCGTGGTTTGCCAGGTGCAGGGATTCGACTTGGCTTGCCTATATTAGAAGTCACAGAAGGGGAGCAGAAAGACTTTGGCTTCCCCTGAAAGAGAGACTGTTCTGACTTTGAAAGTGTCCGGGACAGTGGTGGTCTCCCACCACCAGCTTGACCTGCCTTACTCTGCCCTGCTTTGTTGGTCCCAGTGCCAGGACGGATTGTGTCATCATTCCACCTGGTAGATTGGTACAGGTGCAGCTTCTTCTCAGCATCGGTGAGCACAGACAAGTTGCTGAGTGAACGCTGTTTGCGAAGCCCAGATTGACTGGGAATTGGAATCGGGATAGATCCAGAGGTGGGCCGGTAGACCTTGAGCTCTGACCCAGAGGGACGTGGAGGCCCCTGGGGCAGAGCAGAGGGCTTGGCAGGTGGTTTCCTTGATGCCATGGCCTGGGATGAAGTATCCTGGCAGGGGACAGCAGCAGACCTGAGGTCCAGCTCTCTGGGCTTAGCCGTCATGCTAATGTTAGCCACATTAGCCTCCAGCATCCCTCCTGCAGAGACCCAAGCAACAGCATCAATGATACACTCTGACACAGACACAAGCGAAAAACACTGAAAGACATGGAGGAAGAAAGGGGATGCCAAAAAAAAAAAAGAAAAGACAAAGACTGTCTGGTCTGCACTCCCTCTTCACTCCAGGGTCAAGACAGCCAGACTCCCCGTAGTGAGAGACTGTGGCTTCACCCCTCTATTGCAAATGATGAGTGGGTTAGTAGAGTGACAAGCCTTACTCACTGCTGGTAATCCATGGATCTGCAGATCTGTGTCCAGCGCCTAAATCCACTCCCTCACAGCATGTCTGCAGCTCCCGGAGCCGCACATATGACAATAGTGCTGCCAGAATAAAGCACAGCACTGACCACTGTCTTTCTGCTTCTCTCTCTCCTGCTCTACGCTCCCGCCTGTTCGCCAGGCACGCAGCAGCCGACTGACAAGAGAAACGGTCACAGCAGCAGCAGCAGCACAGTCCCCCCACCTCCTTTTTTCTCTCCTCCCTCTAACTCGACCTCACTCGTTGCCTCGCTCACTCTACCCCCACTGGCTCATTCACCCTCCCTCCCTCTCTTTCTTCATCCTCTTTCCATCCTTCTTTCCTTCTTGTTGTCTCTCTTTCTCTCCTCCCACTCGCTGATTCACTGCCTCTCTCTCTCTCAAACACACGCCGCATACGCTGTGTTATGCTGCACACCAGTGAGTGCAAACATAAGGGCTTGACGACAAATTACCTGCATTTCCCATGAACTCAGCTTTTTGCTGTTCCTGTTTTGAAATAAAAGATTGTTTTTTTTTAATGAAGGAGGGATCCCCGGGAAAAGAAAGCTTACTTTTACTGTCCCCATCCACTTGCTGTCTATTTAATCCACTTGTTCTTATTTTTATTTTCATATTTAGGCCCAGGTACATTTTTGAGGTTATTAAATGATTTTAAATCAAAATATGCCCCACCACCCCATAGACACACACACGCACGCACGCACGCACTTTCCAACCCCACAGCAATTATTCATAATCACATTAACTGCTCTATTCATCCATTCATATTTAGATTTCCTTATGTGCCCTCATCACCAGAGGCCCACCCATGATTAAGCTGATTTAAATTATCTGGGAAAAAAAAGCCATGACTGCAGGATCAGCCAAGGAGAAGAGAATATGCATTTGTCAGTCCTTAATACACGACAACACAAACCAGTAAACACGCTTCAATTAGTAGCTAAAAGACCCCAAATGTTCATCGTACAATAAAACACCCCCTCCCCACTTGCCAAATATTACTACACCACTCCATCGCTCTTTGCTCATTTCCCTTTATTCCTTTCCTTCTTTCCAGCACCATCCGCTCCCTGCCTTCTAGTTTAATCAGATGCACACACAATTAAGTTTTCAGGGTATAGATTCATCACATTCTAAATCCATCCACTGTTACCTCTGTGGTTTAAAGCGAGCGCACATGTACCTGCGTGGCTAAAGTGAATGGATGTCGACGTCTTTGTTTTTGTCCGTCTTCCCATGTGCGTGTATGAGTGTGTGCGTGGGCTTTTCTCTATGAGCGTGTCACATTGATGAGACAGGCCCAGAGAAGCCAAAGCTCCAGTCGTGGGCCTTGGGTTGCTCCTGCACGTTTAGCTATGTCACTTGATCGCAGTAGACATAGCATTTCAATCAAAGAAGGAAGGAGAAGAGCTTCTTCTTCCAACTTATCATTTGATTGTTTAGCAGTCATCATCACCATGGCTGTCACTGTACACTTCAAACACCTGCAGAATCTATTCTCATGATTTCTCGTAACACACAAGACTGGCTGGAGATCTGATAAGACAGGAACGTGAATGGAGTCTGAGAAATAGCACGGTAATGTACTTTGTTTTAATTTCCCATTACAGGTAATAATGACAACAGGTTATAAAATGAACTTCAAGTCCATCATAACCCATTACTAATCAATATATCTGTTTTCAGCATCATTTATTTTTGCATTGTAATGCATCCTCTCTGAAAATTGGTTTTCAGAGTGGAGTGTTTAGGGTCTGGGTGTATTACCATTACTGTACGTCGATTTTCGGTAATATGCAGGCCGTAGTGCCTGCAGCTATGACGTTATCAGGCCTCAAACTGTTGGGAGTAGTATTCAAACAAGCAGGCCGTTTTCTGTTACATTTGCATAAATCAGTTGACACTAAACCCGAGTGGAAACAAGCAACGTCCTGTTTGCACACTTTCCAAACTCGGTATTAGAGAGGTGCTTTAAATAACGGCTCGTTTTTCATCAGTAACCAAACTGGCGCCAGCCAAACCTAAAAGTGACGATGACAGGCTCTTAGTGTGCAATGCTCGCCTTTAGCCTAACAACTATTTAGCCTTGAATGTGTGTGTTATACAGTAGCTGAATACATACAAAAATACGCAATCGATCTTTCATTGTGAAAAAGCCATAACCATCAATTAGAGGCAGCAAACTTTAATAAAGGGCCAATGTTGAGGTGGTTATGCCACACTGAAGTCAGAGGTGCCTGGAGACAGTTATGGGGGCTCTGGGGGCAGGTAGCAGGCCAGCAGTGCGGATGAGGAATGTAATTTAAGGCTAATAGGTGCTGTACGTCAGCTCTTATACCTCCCTGATGAGGGATTAAGGTTAGCGAGTGACCACATACAAGGCAGGTCTGTGGTGCACAGATGCGTGTGGTGCAGAGATACGCGTCATTGCTCTTGAAAGCACATATATATATATCTATGCACAGGTAAAATGTTGGCAACACACAGCCACTTGTTTGTTCCAGTGCTGGTCTCTCTGGCTCCACAGTCTAATTACCTTAATATATGGCCGACGTAAACATGCTGTATATTTTCTCCCTCTATATCTACATAGCCTCTCTCTATCGTTACACACACACACACACACACACACACACACACACACACACACACACACACACACACACACACACACACACACACACACACACACACAGAGCACGCTGTCTGCGCCCCCTGACTA
>VURO01018546.1:13670-24631 GCA_015108175.1 Pelvicachromis taeniatus | reverse complement strand
ACTTATTGTGCTCTTCTAGTGTAAGGGAGGGGAGCTTGAGTCGGCTACCATAGGGCGAGAGGCAGCTTGTACCCTGGACAGGTCGCACCCAGACAACCGTTCATGCTATGGCCAATTTAGAATCACCAATTAAGCTAATCCCACTAGCTGAATGTGTTTGGTAGGTTCAAACCCAGGACCTTCCTGCTGTGAGTTAACAGTGCTAACCACTGCGCCACCGTGTTGTCCCTTTTATGTATATTGAAAGCATATTTGTTTCAGTAGCTACAGTAAACTGCATCAATAATTCAGTTTACAACATGGACACCTGGAGTTGTAGATGCACAGGAAAAGACAGAGAGGAAACCAAGGAGGAGCCAACATACTGCCTCAGAAGACATTGCTCTTAAAGCTGTTGCACTGCACAGCACCAAATAAAATTAAAAAAGAAACCCAACCAAACAAAAACTGAGTAAGTGGTGTTTAAAGCAAAGACTGGATATAAAAGATGGATATAACCACCAGGATGTCTTTAAAACAGGGCTTCATAAACCATAAGATGACATATCTTTTGGTTTATGAAGCCCTGTTTCAAAGATGGCACTTTAGGATTGTTCCATTGCCTAGAAGGTGGAGTTGGTGACAACCCCTTTGCAAAAAGTGTATATTGGTTAGTGAGTGGTTGTTTGAGGCTGCTACTTGTCTGCTTATGAAATTAACTGCTTCTGTGCAACATAAACGCGACAGCAAAGGAGGACGTCGAGGTGATGTTATACCTGCTGCTCGATCAGTGGCGTTCCGTCAGACTCGGGGACAACGGGGTTATTTCTGTTTAGCAGTTTCCCTCATTTCTGGGTTTCACAAATGGTGGCTTTAATTCTTGTGAAGAAGGCGGTCTCATGACTGATTTAGTGACACTATAGCCTATTGGTGGCATGCAGTCTGTTGATGTCACATTTTCGGACCACCTTGGATCTCTTTGAATTCTGGTCAAGTAGGTACTAAAAAATACCTGGTACTAGGTACTACCACCTAATGGAAAACCCTAAAAACCACATTGAGCCGTTCTGAGAGCTCTAAAGGTTCACTTTAGGTGCTCAAATTAGTTGTGTTGTAGCCTAGCAGAAAGCTAACTGCTGCAGCCACCCTTGTCAATCATCACCTCAGTCAAAGCAGTTGATTGTTTTCATTTTTAGTGACTGATGCTTGTTGCTCAGTTGGTTATAGAGGATATATGGCCTCACTCTGTCTCAATGAGAAGTTATGCAAATAAACAAAGCTTTGTGATTTAACACAAGCCAACAACCATTTTGAATGCAGTGATGTATTTTAGTTATTTACTGCACAATGTAGAGTTATGTAGTATTTAGTGTTATTTATAACACTGCATTTAATGTTTCAGAATAAGTACTTGACCAGTTAAAGAAAAAATGATAATGCAACGTAAAAATCTCCCCATCAGAGTAAAACGTTCAGAAGGTACATGTTTGTGCTCCCGATGTTGCACCACTGCCTCCTGTTGTTTGTCCACAGCTGTAGCATTTCAGGCTGGTGCCCACAAAAACCCTCCGAAAACAATCTAATTCCCCACTGTTGGTCCCCAGTATTAATACATATACTGATCCACAGGCACCTTGGAACCCTCTCCACTCCATCCACCGTTCCTTCTCTGCCTGCTGCTCACTCATGTTATCAATTCACAGTTTTTCTCAAGGAAAATATAAGTTAAGCTCACCTTATTTACATTTATATGATCAGATTTCCTTCCTTATGGAGGGTATGCAAATTTGCCCTTTTCTCGAGTCTTCGAGCCACATGGTGTGTAGATTTGTTGCGAGGAATGAGGAAAAAAATAATAACATTGCCCTCCAGGAGGAAAGAGGTCCAAGTTAGGATTTCCGGACCTCATGAATTTTGTAATGATCAATTTTGTTTACCGTACCTCCTCCAAGACTTATCAGGACATTTGAGCTTGGGAAATAGACATTTCGGGTGTAAATCAAGCTCTGTTTTTTTTTCTTCATAGTCTATATACTGTTTGCTACTGCCACTGCAGTGTTCAGTATATAATTTTTCATTTTGTCCATGTGATGACCTCTAAATTACACTATCAGTGAGTGTTTGTGCAACGTGGGGAGGTGCCAGAGTGCACCCAGTTACTGGTCATGTCTTAAATCCTTTGTATGTTGTGGCAGAGGTTGGATAAAAGGCAAATTTGAGGGCCGGATGGATGAAACTTATTTTACTGAAAAATAAAAACTTGTTTGTGTGTATCTGTGTGTGTATGTGTGCAAGTGAGGGCCAGAAAATGTGTATGATGGTGAGTGCTTTACCCCACTGAAACTCGGTTAGGCTTTGCACTTAGTGTCACATGCATGGGTGTGTGTGTCCGGTGGAGGGAATAGCTTTCCAGCAAATTGCTTTCTGCCAGCATATTGCCAGCGCCAGTCTTTATTCCTCAGGACGAGAAGACATGTCTCAGACGATTACAGCCCCAAACACAGGCTCATGCTGCTGGCCTGCCCAGCTCAGCCCATAGCCCTTCTTTACAATCCAGTCCTCTATACCATGCTATGCCCAGCTTGCTGAATGCCAATGTAGAATATTTAACAGACACTCCAAGCGAAACCCAATAATATAATCAGGTAATAAGAAATTAATTTTCCCCCTGGCTGCGCTTTGACTGGGGTGTTGATACAGGGAAGGGGAAGAGAAATCAGGAGGCAAACGTCGGCGAGGGAATGCAATAGGTAGCTTGGCCTCTCTCTAGCCCTCCCTCGCTCTCGTTTTCTCTCTGTGTGTGCATCAACATTTCTCATGACACACTTCGGTGATTTGATAGCCAACCCCACGCATCCATTCACACGCCCCATGCTCCTGTGCACATACAAATTTGCAGAGACCCTCACAATAACAAGGATGCCTTCGTCTCTACTCCACTGAACTGATGACCAAAGCAAGAAAGCCACTTGTGATAGCCACACAACAATACATGCATATAAACACATGGCAATGACAGTAATGTCTCTTATACGTGGTGAGTGGCAGTGCCCTGCTGGCCTGCACCATACGCAGATGTTGGTGTGGCAGATGCTTTCATGCTAGTAAGAAAGTAGCATCTTTCTGGTTTTGTGACCCACATCGTGTTTGATTTGTCTTCTTTTCTCACTTTTCATTTCAACCCTCTGCATTCATCCTTCTTCTTTCTCTCTCTGAATATCTGAGCGTGTCCTTTATGTGGTTAATTAGGAGGCAGGAGTCCATTGGTGTCATTTCTCTGGTGTTTTATTGTCTTCCCCTTCTTGCCCCCCCCTCCCAATCCCCAACTGGGAGACATCAATAACCCTCTCCCCCTACACACATTTCATGCCAGAGTATCCTCGGCCCTGGCTGCTCTCGCCTGGCATAGCCATCCATCTCTGTGCACTCCCTCTCCTTATATCACCAACCCGCTACTCTCTACCTCTCTCTTCCAACACCCCCCTCTTCCCTCCCCATACTGCTTCTCCATCCCATGCCATCGCCTCTCTACCTGGAAGCATTTGTCATCCTTGCTTTCTGCGAGCTGCGGCCGACACAGTGAAAAAAAAAAAAAAACAGGAAAAAAACCCCTCAGTAGCAATATGCAAAAATGCGAAAAGGTAGATGCGGGTTGCCCTGGCAACGGCTCTGAGGTTATTTCCAAGCGCTGATGGAAATCAATGTCATGTGCCAGGCAGGCAGGCACCTCCGTCCTCAGGAAAATTAGAAAAAAGGGGGGAGGAGGGAAGGAGGAGAAGGGAGGGCTGGAAGGACAAAGAAAAATGCAGAGGAACAGAAATCAGGTTTTTCTCCTTTCTGAACCTTAAGGGTTCCTGACTTTTCTTCAAAGAAACTCGAGGCATGTTGGCATGTTACTCAGTTCTGCTGCGGGTCACTTTCTTTGGCTTTTGTTTTTGCCTTTGCATTCACCATAAATTGTGTCCTTTTTCTGTACATTACTGCACGCAATTACTGCCACGAGCCCCGTTTCATCTTTTAATGTGCAAAGTGGAAAAAATATTTTTTCTGGTTGAAAGCGCACCAAATCACCAACATAAATAAATACATGACAGAACACGTAGGAAACAGGAGGATAAAAGCATCCTAGAAGAAGAGGATTTTGAAAAAGGCATATCAGTTTTATGATGTTTTTTCTGGCTTCTTTTGTTATTTACTTCTGTTTTTTCTTTGAAACTTGACAATTGAATTTGATTTTGGAGCAGTTTCCCTCAAACATACTGAGTGAATATTTTTTTGGGGACTTGAGTGGGCAGAAGCTCCACAGCTAAATGTGTAGCATTGACAAGTAGAGTCTCTACTTAAGTAAAGCATGAGTAACTTGGTGTTGTATTTATCATACATTAGATAATGTTAAATACCTTCCTTTAAATTATCCAGTCCGTCTGTAAAAAGCAGCGTGTGCTCAAAAGATTTACTTAAAAGAAAAACAATTCATGCTATACAGGATATCCAGAGGATAGTGTAGAAACACTGTCAGTGCCATACATTGTCTATAACAGATGAATGCATTTTTGAAAAGAAAAGCCACTGAGCACATGCCTAAAAACCTCATTCTTTGTATTGGTCATCAGCGAGGCGACTGTTGACTGCAAAAAGAAGTCACTTTTTATATAAGTCAACAGGAAAGTGATCCTCAGTGCTTTCTAGGTGTGTTTATAATGTCAGTTACTAGTTTTAAGTATACTGCACGATGTTTATTTCATTAATTATGATTTTTAATTTAAGAAAGACCACAAAGAAGGCGTGCTTTTGAGTGGGGCTGCTATGTGAAGTCTTGCCTAATGCACCAGCATCCTTTATCTGTGAATTGTGGTAACACGTTTCTGTCATTTCTGTAGTTTTTTTGGCTCTATATATATGCAACCTAGCAAAACCAACGATACCTAGCCCCGTGACAGTGGCACTGTGCATAGGTTACTATCTGGTTGGTTCAAAAGTGTCAGAAAATGACCGTAAAGTCATCACATAGAGACAGAAGTGCAAGAAAAACAGCATTAAAGGCACAGACAGTGGCTGCAGTGGACATGTTTTACTGTGTTTCACTTAAGCGCTTTGTATGTTATCATTTAGCTCTTCTCCCACAAACTGGTTATTCCAAATATTTTTGACACTGCCACCTGGTGACAATAAGCAGCTACAACATATAGAAGACTTTGCAAAGCCGAGTAACAATGCTGGTCCCTGCAGCCTCTCAGTCAGATCCCTTCGTACTCATCCATGTTTGTTTGTTTTCATCAGTAGTTGCATTTTATTGAGATACAGCCACATCTGAACTGAGATGCAGTGTTATGCAGTCGGCTAATGAGCACCCTAAGCTTTGTGGTTTACTGCTGTCTTGTATGGTACCTACGTTAATAAAACTTCCCTTTGAAGGTGGAGGAACAGTAAAGTATATATTGGAAAAGAAGGGCATTTTTATTATCATTTAGTTTACAGCAAGTGATATATTGAATTGATTTTCCTAGGGTGGAATCAATAACCCATAAACTCGAATTTATAGTGTAAACTGCTGGAACCACCACAGGCCATCTCTGACAAGTCTTGTATCAGTGTGGCTGGCGGCTGCGGAATAGATGGGCCATGCATGCCAAGTCAATAGGTTTTCCTCCTCATTTGCATACCTAACATGGCGTTCACACTCCAGTTGACACATTTGCAACCCGCCACTTATCCCATTACCGGCTGTCCCCGGTCACAGCATTGTTTGCTGTGTCGGCACTCTTTCTTGGTGCCTCGCTGCCTGGCTCATTCCCTCCTCTGTTTTTTGTCGATGCACTCGCGTGTTTGGTTGGATGCTGGTGAACTTGATGCAACTGGGCACACGATCAGACACGCATGCCAGCACACATCCCTGCATACATACATAATACTAATGTCAATAATCCGTTCCAGTTATATCATGAGATATGTGTAGGATTACCGAAACAAAGCAAATGAAAGGAAAACTAAAACTAAATATTTCTACATCAAATCCCATCCCAGCAACAGTGTTTTAAACAAACATTTTCATGGTTGTTTCCATTTGGTTCCGTGTGCGTTTGTTAGTTTTAAACGCGAGATTCATTTAAGACAGTCCGCATAAGCAAAGTAATACAAACTGTATTTTTTTCTGTAACGTTTCCATCTTTCATATGGTCATAACGGTCTTTGACATTCATCTGAGCACCAACACAAAAGACCACAAGTAAATATCCTCCCTATATAAACACACACACACACACACACACACACACACACACACACACACACACACACACACACACACACTGAACTCCCCTACCCCCCTCCCTCTGTTTTGTGAGTTACTAATATAGGGGTAATAATTTGTCATTAAGGTTTAATTTTTGTTGGCGCCTTTGCTCTGGATGTTTAATTTGAGTCTTAAATAAACTCCCCATACCCTGCAGCCATTTTTGCCTCCCTATCCTCCTCCCCCTCTTGCTCCCTTACTGCCTGGCCGCTACCTCCCTCCCTCCTTCCCTCCCTCCACCATTCTTCTTCTCATTCCCTTTTTTCAGAGGGCGGCATTACAGCCTAAGTAAAACCGATTCCCACTGGCAACAAAAAGAAACAAGGATGAGCTACCTTGTTCACCTTCAGTTTCGCTGCAGGATATAGTCCGTTACAGTCTCACAGAGCCATAGTGGCATTTATTCTTCCCTAAATGGGCGAGTTAGAGTATGTTTCTCTGCAGTGATTCTTTTGGAGTTTCATGTTTCACAGCAGGGCGTCTTGATATCTCTCATACAAGACTTACATGACATTTCTGTTGAGCTCTGTTATCAAATGGCTGTGTAAACCGGCTTACTCCAACACTCTGAACTCAGTGAACTTAAAATCACTGAGCAGATTCTCCATGGTGGAGGACTGCAGCTGAATGTTGTATGTCACCCGTGGATTTTCTGATAAGATCGTTTTCCACCCTGCACATCTATTTTTGATGTGCTGTGTTGGTGGCGTACAGAATAAATGAATATTCATGACTGTTCGGAAAGCCTATATGTATCACAGTGATTTCCACCCATGTCATCAAGCTATGCAAATTACATCCTCACATCTCCATACGACCGTACAGCCCCCTCTTTCTCTTTAATTAATGGTGCTGAGGAAATTCCAAGGAAAAATTAGCTCCTTCAAGATGGAATTGGTGCAGATATTAATGAGAAGTGATAATTCAGGACTTGTTTTTGCTTTGATGACTGACGAAACCGCACGTTCCCTAAATGGCCACACATCTTTACGTTGCTGTCTTGAAACTGAAGTTCTTGAACCCTATAAGTGATTAATATTCATGGTGACGTCTGATTGGATGGTCGTTTAAATATTTGTAGTCTTTATCTATAATCCAGTTCTTCATCTTGTATTAATTAACTGGCAAATCAAATATGCAAAATCAGTTTCCTTGATATGATGTAGAACTCATCTGCAGTAGCAAATCCTTTTTCTAACATTACATGAAAGTACCTGCCAGGTTGCAAAATGTGCATATAGAACATACTATATCGAAATTCTTCAGTAACAGCATCTTTTGTTCCCTTGCCCCTACAATACTTACTGTTTTAACTTAAGTAAAGTAAGATAACAGCAGAGAAATGTTATGGTCAGCATTTACTATAATTGATCTCACAAAGATACAAACTTTAAAGGTACTTTTAGTAATTACCCTCTACAGAATTTCAAACATACACCTCCAGGGGGCAGCATTTTACCAGTGAGCACACTGAAATATTTTTGAACGCTTAGTCCTGTTTAAGGTATTTCTTTATAGCTGACCCATTTGCTAGAGGGGCGCTATATTTTGGCAAGCTACCACTGCGGCTAAGAATGTGCTCTCAAAGGTTTTCTTTGTGGATATTTATGATTATTTGGTGTTTTAACTTTGCATTTTTTGCACTATGGTTTTGTTCTATTTATGCAATAATGTAATTATTATGAAAAAACTAAAGTTCAGGTTATTTGTTTAGCTATTTGCATGTGTTCATTAGCAACAAAATGGAAGAATTTAAAGTATTTTAGGTCCTCTCTATGTTTGTGGCTTCAAAAATAAAACCTAAAGCAGGTTAACGGTGAAAGAAATAGTTTAACTTCAGTTGATGTCTTCAGCACATTGACATTATTGTTTCTTTACGGTCTGTTAGTTAGTTAGTAGTTTTAAATAATTATGAAATGTTTTAAATAACAATTTCCCAAAAAGTTGCCACGCTGTGCAAATGTAAACAAAATAGAATTAACTGATTTCCAAATTTTATAAACTCATATTTTAATCACAATAGAACAAATGTGAGACATTTGACCTTTTCATGAAAAACAAACCAAAAAAAATGGCAGAACGCAAGACTAATGGTACTAGTACCACAAAAAAAAAAAGCAGTACTAAAAAGAAACAGCTGTTTTACAACTAATTAGGTTAATTGGCAACAGGTCAGAGACACAATTGGCTATAAATTTTTCCATCTTAGATAGTTCAAGATCCTTAGAAGTAAAGCCACACAGAGGTTCACCAATCTACAGAAAACTGCATCTACAAATTTCAAACACTCGTGAAGAATTTCTCGTCAGCTTCACATCATCATAACGATCTGAGAGTCAGGAGAAATCTCTGTGTACAAGGTGCAAGGCCAAATATTAGGCCACATATAAAATTACCCAAGCTCATTTAACATGTAGTAATGCAAAGTAAAAGCCTGTTCTGTGGTCAGGTGAATCAAAATTTCGGTTCTTCTTTGGAAAACATGGACGTTGCGTTTTCTGGACTAAAGAGGAGAAAGGCCATCCAGCTTTTTATCAGCTCTCAGTTCAAAAGCCTGCTTCTCTGATGGTTTGTGGGAGCATTGGTGTCTATGCAAATGGCAGCTTAAATATCCAGAATATCCAGATGACACTGATTGGCTGTAGTTCAAACGTCCAATAGCTTTCAAATATCTGTGTTTTACCTCTCTTTGTGTTCAATATCCTTCAGAAACATCAGCCATGCTGCGCTTTCTAGAAACTTCTCATTACATATTATCAGTCATTCTGTTTTATCCTACTGAACTAACAGGTAATGCGTATCATAAATACTTATGTTTTGTGTACACTGAAAGGGCAGAGGGATGACTGTTGGCACCACTACAGCTCAGAGACCTTTTATAGATATGTTCAAAAAGCTACAACACAAAATGAGAATTATATGTAGATGTACATTTTAATATAATAAAAGTGTTTGATGTGTTTTAAAAGATGTAATTCTTTGTATATGCAATGGATGTCTCGTGGCTGGCTGAGCACAACTTATTAAAAAAATACAGAACATAGCATTTGCGTTGTTGGCAATAATAAAATCAATAGTTCCTGCTTTGTGCGAGAGGATCTGGCTGAACTGCTATTGGACCTCTGGCTATCCTCATCATAACCACATTCTGGTTTCTGGCGTAGGAACCACAAAGATTTTGGAGGAGGGATAAAACGACTGATTTCAAGCTGGGTATGTTTCCTGTTTACTCTAAATGCATTTTCATCATTTTTAGGAGACAGGCTTGAACTTAAATGCTCCCCTGCTGTTAATCCAAATGCTAGCTCAGTTCGCACATGAAGCTTTGGTGTAATTTGGTTTTAAAAGGAAGAATGGAAATTTTCTTTATATGCTTCCAATACTCATTCATTTAACTGATGAATAATATTGCACATACAATTCTCTTGGAGTAAAATTCATATAGATTTTTTTTAAAAAAAGAGTAGATTTTCTGCTTCATTCCATTATAAAAAATACTACAGACTCACGTCTAAATGTGACATGCATTTTAAATGACAACGTTTTTTTTCTTACACATACCTGCATACCAATACTTTTTTTGTCTGATATTGCTTAAGTAGCATTTTACAGTCTCCCACGACACATCAAAGCCCACAAAGACCCCCAACCTCCTCTATTATAAGATAAAACACACCCGAGGGTGGGCAGATTTGCTGAATTACAAGTCATGCATACATATCATCATCAATGGCCAATGTGGGCGACACAAATCTTGTTTTCATCTTGAAAGATGAAAAAGATGATTGGTTGAGGGATGGAGGTGGACTCATGAAGAAGAGAAGGGCAGAAGTGAGGATAAGCGGTAAAGCTGACATTAGGGTCAAGTGCTGATCTCGTGTTCACATTTCCCTTTTAAATCCATCTATATGCATATTCTCACATACACACATAGGAGCCTTTAGCTACCCGTGTGCGGCTGCACGCCCACATGCTCTGCTGGGAAAACCGCCAGACACACATGAAGTCACACTGAGACAAAAAGCAGATGGATGAAATCAGATGAGTAAAAGGAGAATATTGCATATTATTTAACTGTGCTTGTGTGTGCACGTGCCACAGTGAGAATATATAGGAGAGGAGAGAAAGGGAGAATCTATTCAGGATAGAGGTAGTAGATCACTGACAGCCTGCACTGCCATGCTCAGCCAGTTCATTGCTGTCATTCCTTACTTCTTTTGACATTTTCAATTATGTCTTTCACACATGGCTGGGCACTTGTTTTTTTTTTTTTCTCTATGCTCCTCTTATCGTCCTCGTCTGCTTTCCTCTCTCGCTCTCCCTCGCTAACACCTTCCTATTCTATTCCCCCACCTTATTCATTCCATTTCCTCTTTAAGTGGCCGCTCCCTCTTTGCTTTGTATGTCAGCGCCTTTCATATATAGGGGTCAGGTAGCCCACAGATCCCATTACTTGCCAGCTCTGTGGTGGATGGAGCGAGTGGGGGACAGTGGAGTGAGCAAGGATAGGGCAAACCAAGGAGTGAAAGGGACCCTGTCAAATATGTCAGGGAGTCCTGTTAAATCTATCAGGTTATGAGGGGCATCTGACAGGGCGCAATGCAGAATACAGGTATACCTGTTTTATTACATGGTTATATTATTTTTTTGGTCTTTTTTTTTTTTTTTTTTTTTTTTTTAACCAAACTTT
>VURO01018546.1:0-13650 GCA_015108175.1 Pelvicachromis taeniatus | reverse complement strand
CCAAGCATTCACCCGATGACAATGGAAAACAGATTAACACTTGTCAGTAGTGTAGATTGTAAAGGCCTCTACACTGTGACATGTTTGAGGTTTCCTGGTATGTTATGGTCACCTCTGTGTAAAACCTTAACTTTAGCTCAGAGAGTGAAAGTTGTTCTAATCAGCATTCTCAAATCCATGTCACCACAGTGAGGAAAATAGGCTGTGATACAGGGGTTGCCAGGCTAGCTATAGTGGTTTGCAATGTGATCAGTATAGTGTTATGCATGGATTTTCAGGATTTAGGATTTTCACCCAGGAAACTGGAGTTCTTGTTCCATTTGACATCATTTTTTCAAATTATTTTGTAGACTTTCTTTAGTTTTTAGTTACTGTTGTTTCATTTTCACTTGTTCTATGTTCTTTAGTATAGACCAAATAGAATATGTAGCCTGCAAAAGTTTGCCACTCGTGACTCAGGAGAGCCATTTTAAAGGAATTTCTGACCAAAGAAATCTGTATGAAGTTGCAAAATAACAACATTGCCAATAGGTGGAAATAATTCAAATCGTTACCACATGTGAATACTCTGCAGGCTATGATTATTTGATACTCCTTTTGTACTTTTATTGCAATTTTTTGTTATATTTTTCAAATACAAAACTAAAATAGCAACATGTTTGGTTTTTTTAGTCGGAAAATTGTGATTTCTTTGGGGAAATGCCTATGTTTGTGAAAATGACTCAAAAATAAAACATCTTAACAGGGAAAAAAAAAACCATTTTCTTATGCAACCTTTTTTCTTTCAGTTTTGAACCCTTAGCTAGGAACAGTTTCTGTTGCAAACATCTGCAAACAGACAATGCACTATTTTGGCAGGAATCCTTGTCCAGGAAACCTCAGCTGTCAGGGGAAAACCCTCACTCAGTGCAGCCACACAGACCCAGAGGTACGACCTGGCCAGTCTTTCAGCAAAATTTGCCCTCTTTGTGATGCTGGTGACTTTTCTATTTGTAGTTTAATTATAGTAATCCAAAGAACAGACACAGTTTGACATCTTCATGTCAAACGTTCATAGAAGAAAAAGATAAATAAGTAAAATCAGTTTTTTTGTGTTAATCTGGAATTTTTTAATGGTTTTCACATTCTGTACCAAAATTACTCCAAATCTAATTGCAACATCACCAAAATGGCCATTTCTCAACAAAAAACCCCAATAAATCACTAATGTAATGAACTTTAAGTACATTTTTTGCAAGAAAATTTGCTTTGTCAGTATTCCTTATTTGGCAAAGCTTTATTATTACGAGAGTAATAAGGCTTGACAGTGATGTCAATACTTCCTCCATCACACACAAACAAAAGAGTTAATAAAACCCGAGACAGAAAATGAATACTGCATCATCATGCCAATAACAGTAAACACAAAGACTGTCTTTCATATAGGAAACATTCAAATACTGATTGATGGATTGGCTCTCTGAATGATTATCTGACTAACTAATTGATTGAGTCGTAATGAGGACATGATGTTTTTCTCCACTAAGAGCATCAGAGGAGACACAACATCCATAATGCATGTTTCATATTAGGGAAGGAAGGGATCATTCAAGACTAACTGATGGATTTACTGATTGATTGGCTGACTGAATGACTAATTGATTGGTTTTGTAATGAGGGGAAAACACATTTTTCTCCATTAAGGTGAACCAGAGGGGATTCCCCTTGCTGGCAGCCGTGATGTAATGTGTAGGTTCTAATGACCTCAGCATAATCACCACCATTATGAAACAGGCACTCTGCTCTCTAAACCACTTCATCATCAAAGTGTTGCCTACTCATCCCGACAGCTATCGCTCATTCACTTTTTGCTCCTCTTTAACTAAGGGAGCCAAACAGATTAGCAGCAGTGCTGCCAGATTCGCAGCCAAATCGAAGCAGAAATTTAGCAGGCTGCCAGCAAAGCTTTGTTTGTCTGAGTTTGGATGAAAAAGAGAGAAAGTGAGAGGCTGTGTGTAAATGTGAGGTGGTAGACTGCTGGCATTGCAAAAAATGATGGCCCTGGAAGTACTCACTTTCACCGGGAGCCAGACAAGTATGCAGAAGGCCAGATTGCTATTTTTCCAGGCTAATCGTGAAAAAAGGCTTGCCAGGTATTTTCCCCTCTAATTCCCCCCTCCCCTACCTGACTCTTAACCCTGACCCTTCAGCGGGAGATCCCTCTCTTGGCAAGAGGGATGTAGAACCACAAGACAAAAAAATGGGGGAAGTCAGTGGCACGAGCTGAACAAGAGGAATGGAGAGTCATGGTCAAGGGCTGATTAATGAGCCTTTAATTTAATCAGCAATTCCCATCTCGCCAGGGCCTCTCCACGTGGCTCTGTAGCAGCTTATTAGTTTTAACAAGTCTGTGATCTCCCCCTTTTCCCTGTCTTTTCCCCCCCCTCTTTCTGTCTTATCCAGTTCCTCTTTCATGCAAAGCCCTTATCTGTGTGAGAATAAGGAGGAAATGATTAATGGATATTTAAGAACTATGAAGGACGCCTAACTGACTTGTCATTCCACACGGAGTCACATTTGTGTCTCAGAAAAATCGGCTAAAATTATTGCGCTTGGTCTAATAATGTGGAACGTGTTAAATAAATATGATCTTATCCACCAAATGGTCTTTTATTTGGTTAGTATTCATTATCTAACGGCAGTATTTCAGTATTAGGGTTAGTTTCTCTTCTGTTATTTTTGTTTTGGATCTGTTACCTTAACACAAGACACACATTTTATGACATTAAAAAAGCTGAGGAAACACTGAAGCCGTTCAGATTTTTTTTAACCTCTCATTATGGGGTTGCTGTCAGATTTTAAATAGTCTTCACCCTCTTGCTGCTGTCGGCTGTCATTTCCATCTCTGATCACCATCACTGCAACCCACTTTATCACTTTTACATCAAGCTTCATTAAAACAAACCTGTGCCAGAGGCATCTCTTAGGTCATGTGCCAAGTCTTTGCTGGACTTTTTTCCTGTTTCGTAAAGACACGACTTTCATGTGCTGCAGTTTTTTTTTTAAGGCCTGACACTTCTTCTTCTTCTCTCCTCCCCATTTTGTAGGGACACACTGCACACCTGGCAGGAGATATGCCAAATAATTGGTTCAGAAATACTTCCTTTTGTCTTTTGCAGTGTTTTTTTTTTTTGGCATATTTGTAGATTCAAACAAAGAACTGTGAGCAAATTGTGTGTGCCTTTTTCTTTAAATTTGCACTGAATTCTTTGCTAAGTTGTCTAGATAAATCAATGAGGTCAGTGTTAAATGGCCTAACAAAATGAAAAAAAGAAAAATTCCTCTGAAAATAAGATGCGGACTGTGTGGAAAATCAGCCAGTGTCTGAAGAAAGACTTTCAGAAAGCCTGGAGAGCTATTGCTCAAGCAACCACTTCAAAAATGATAAGCTGGCTGTTTTGGAATCAAAACATAAAGAAATCTGGGCTGGTTTGAGACTTTTGCACATTACAGTAAACATTGAAGTTATGCAGGCATTTCTTGTAGTTCAGAATTGCAGATACTTAGAAATACGTGGCTAAAAATGGTCTAAATATGAGACGTCACACAATCAGAACAAACAGAATGGATGAATCGACAGCTTGTTTTCTTTAACAGTTAATATTAATCATGTTTGTAGGCCTACAGTGACAACATTCTGTCCTCTGAAGACAACTTTACTAGACTCTCCAGACCTCTGTTCCCTCTTCACACACAGCCGCTCTGCGTACTGTGCCTTCGCTCTCATTTTGACTGGATTAAAACAGCACACACAGCATCTTTTTTTTCTAATGCAGAAGCAGGACCACCATGCATTTATTTCTAGATAATTAGAAATGATGGCAGGTAAAAAAAAAAAAATAGAGAGCGCGTAAGAAGTGATGGAATAAGAAAGGCTTTGTAGTGAGTCAGAATGGAGATGAGAGAAGCTCTTTAATTCTTCCTCTGATTACTAAGTGGCTCCATCCATTATCTTTACACAGTGAATAGCAGAACACCATAAAAGTAAAATGTGACTCATCCATCCCCACTGGTTATCGCACTCAGTGGCTTATGGAAGTCAACCCTGCCCCTCCCAATCCATCCGCACACAGACTGACAGTGCCCACCTCACGTAGACCTTCAAAAAGTGCTTTTAAATAGTGTGTAGTTGTGTGTTTGTACATCAAGGTCCAGACATTTGTTCATGTATGAATATATGAATGAAAATGTACATATGTGCCCTAGTGTTTGTGTCTCATGTTATTTCGTTTCATATTCTGAGACAAGAGTAGAGTATGTAGGTCCTCTCTTCTCTTCTGCGGAGGTTTTCTGAGAGGTATTGCCTCTCTTATGACTGTTGAAAAGTCCCATCAGTGCCAGGCATGCTGATTTATGTCCCTGATCCCCTCCACCTCTAGCTCCTTTCCATTAGGCTTTACAATATTCCCCCATTGTTCAGCTCCCTGCGTTATCGGCCCTGCCCAGGCCTGTCAGCAGGACCTGCCTCATTCACAATTGCACCGAGAGTAGTAAAAGAAGGGGGGTGGGGGCTGATAGGATGGAGCGAGAGATCGACGAGGTGGGGTAGACACAGAAACAGAAAGACGGTGAAGGGGAGGGAAAGCATGGCCGCTGGGATGAAGAGGGACATGGAAAAGTGGCAGGCAAGGATGGGTGGGGGTAGGAGAAGGGAAGGCTAGAGCGGATTGGATGAAGAGGAAGACGAGATGGAGGGCAGCATGTTGAGGGAAGAAAAGAAATGGAAGATGTCCATCTAAGCCTCGGTTTTATTGTTTCTAAAAAGGGTGGGGGTGGTGATTCGAGGGGGAGTGGTGGGGTTGCTGAGCATAAGTTAGACAAAATGTGAGAGGTTGACTGTAATGATGGGGGTGGCAGTGCCATTTGGATGCATTACTGTGGGACATTCTCTTGGAGTATGTCCATTAAGATATAGATTTTATTGTCTCAGAATGGGCTGGGGTAGCTGTGCATTCGATGTTCACAAAATAGTGTGTTGGAGATTGAGCTGGCTGGTAAAGCCTCTGATATGGACCCCACTCGGCCAATTTCAGCCAGTTTTACTGCCTTGAGGAAAGATACGATGAACCAGGAGCGATGCATTTGGTAGAATGTAGGTGCCTTTCAGGCTGAGGTTTACAGATGCACCGGAGTTAAGTGCGGTACAATGACTGCTTGAAAGGCAGCCTTGAGAAAGGTCGAGAGGGCCACGTGTGCAGAATGGGAATGAGGGACGACTATTAAAGAGATTCACGATCAATGCTTGTCTTGATGATGTGAAAGCAAAGACGCAGCACATAAAGGTTGCTTGTGAGGGTAAAACCCTGAAAAAATGCGCTGGTTTACAAGCACTTCAAGGCGACTTTACGTTGCTTCACTATTTAAAGCTGTATCTCTTCAACTGCCAGTAATTTGATGACAATTAAGTCCCATGTCGTCACAAATCTAAAATGTATTCTATCCCCCACCTTGTTTAAATTATAGCCAAAGTCTAACGCGTGTGTGTGCGTGTATAGGGGGTGGAGGGGAATCCTATTTGTTTCAGTTCTGCAATTGCCTGCCCAGATAATGGGATGGTAAATTTAAAAGGGAACTCAAATCACCCCCACTTTTATATGCAGGGGGGCTTCTCATCCTTTGAAGACCTGGATCCTTCCTCTGAAAGATATTTCTGACATATACCTTTAAGAAGAGGAAGATGAGAAAACGTGGATGAAAAGAAGAAGCGGCAAGTGAGGAAGGGGGTAAGGAGGGGTGGCTGATAAGCTAGCTTGCTTTCAACTCTGTGGAGGATAAGGGAGAAGAAGTTTTAATATCTCTAAATCAGCTGCTCGATATTGAAAGTGTCATCTAATTGAAAATGATTTAGGACACCGGGCTCGCCTGGCAATCATATATAAATTCACTCCTGACACCAGCTCCAAAGTCTCTCTATTTCTACTTTATGAGTCATTTGCATGGTGGGGGCCTTGGAGAGTATAAACCATGCAAATGATATGGAGCGCTGCACAAGGTGATGTATCCCCGCTCCCTCCCCTCCCCTCCTCCATCTCTCCATCTCTCTCTCTCATTGCCCCTCTTAGCCTCAGGAGAAATGCTTTCTGCTTTGCCGCTGCCTTTGTCCAGAAAGTCATTTATTTCTCTTGTTGTTTGCTCGCTTGCTATTTTACTGCTTGCCACGTAGGTTAGGGGGGAAAAAAAACAGCTGCCTCCCCATTCAGCTGAATGACTGTCATCTTCTATTTGCAAGCCTGTGTTGTGCGTGGAAGTTATTTCCTTATTTTGTGAAAAGACAGATAGACAAACCCACAATAGAAGCTGTGGTGTATATCCCCACTACAAGACATTGCAATAAACATACCTGTGCTTTAATAAGGCCTTGAAGTGCATCTGTGCACTTCAGACTGTAATGCAGAGTAATAGCGTCTGTGGCTTGAAGCTCAATTAAAAGTTTTCATTTGTCAATGATCTTTTTTTTTCTGTCTTTTCTCAGCAATGTGGTCATTAGTGTGAACTAGAGATGGCTTTTTTTTATGTCCGATACTATATATTTGGATATCTGCTGATACCGATATGAATCCGATATAGTCTTTCAAAATCAATAAACCAGTTTTTTAATGCTGCATTTTGTATAAATTCATACTCAAGTTTTAAATAACAAAACACTAAAGCTATTCTATTATACCTGTATGCAAAAAATACACTGCACCCAAAATATTTCACAGTTCAACAATACTGATCGTTTTATTATAACTTTTAGCAAAACTTTAAATCCAAGTATGAAAAAAAGTGTTTTTCATAAACTGTTCAGTCTGCAACTCTGCTTTTTGTAAAACTTGAGCCTACCCATCGTACGGTCAAACAACAGTGACAACGCACAGACGTCCGAGCTCCATATATCGGTTGTTAAGCTTAACGTGGGAATGCTTTACCAACATTCAGAGATGAACCCACACACTTGCTTTACGTCTCTGGGATAGCCGACTCCAAATGAAATGCCGGTTTGGCAACACGTAGCGAGGCTCCAAATGCTTTCAGTGTGAAGTAAGGTTGGTACGATAGGGCGAATATATCGGCCATTGTCGATCGTTTTTACAAGGGCGATTCGTTTATTTATTTGCCCATGAGTAAGTTTGCTAATAATGTTGATTAAAGTTAACAGAAGCAGTCAACAGAAATAAATAATAGCACTGTTTTAACGACACCTTCCTTCAGCTGCGAGCAAATGCAGCAGCGATTCATTTACTCAAACTTGTAACAGAAAGAAAGTAACTTATGTTCAGAAAACACCCCAAAACATTTTATTTAAATAAAAAAAAAAGGGAAACAAAGAAACACTGGATTCTTTTTTCCACTATGACCATGTTTACAGGCCGTTCCAGTGTTTGTCTTACACACTTGAACAAACAACAAATAAGTTAAAAATCAAAATGTCTCTTCCATTACATTAAACATAAAAAAAAAAAAACATCTCAAGGGTAAAGTTACGTCTTTTGTGCGAATTGGCGCATCTAAAATAATTGAATAAATAAATGAATAATCCAAAAAGTAGCTAAATAAATACTGAAACAAACAAGAAAAGAAGGTGAAATATTCCCTCCAAACAAAACTTATAAATTCTTTGACAGGAAAACTTGATCAGGTTTTAGCGGTGTGCTCAGGTGGTTAACGATATTACCAGCGGTGCTGAGGACGCATTCTGGAGATGTACTTGTGGCTGGTATACACAGATATTTCCGTGCCATGTGTGACACCATTGGGAAATGTTTTTCATGCATTTTCCACTAAACCAGCGGATCGTCTTCTTCCTCTACGACCTCCTCGCTGAGGTAACAGTCCATTTCTATCTGGGCAGTGTGCAATTTGGCAATTAGTTCGTCCATGTTTTACTTCTTCTGTGTTCTAAATGCGCATATCAATCCGGGCATTATTACATTGCTCCGCCCATCAAAAACTCTGCGCATGCGCGACTATATCGCCTATTGTTGGTTATTGGACCGACAAATGTCGGTCTGAAAAATTTTACATATTGCCTAACCTTAGTGTGAAGTAACTCAACAACGCCGACAGGTCTCGCACACCACAGCTGCACTATCACGCGATGCATACTCCTCCGACGTGCTAATGAGCTGGGTTACGCCATGTTTTTGTGAGGTGCTTTTGTGATATTTAAAGGATCACATTACATTTTTTTTTTAATTTCTCCCCAATATCCGATCCAGTAATTTAGGTCAGGATCGGACCGATACTGCACATCGGATCGGTCCATCTCTAGTCTGAACAGACTCAGGCCACTAAACACGCACACATTGGTGAGTAGAATGAACCTGAATCACATGGCAAAATCAGAAGAGGTAAAATAAAACAGGACAAAAGCTGAAACTCAAAATAAGATGATGTTAGATTAGGTTCTTTAGCTGACTGAACACCCCTCCTCTCATGTGGATATAAAGAGCGGCAGTGAGAGTTCAGAAGGGCCGACTGTACATGTTCACCCTTTATGACTCCCATAAAACTTTTATGACTTGAAAATCCTCTATTTCGCTCTCTGGAGAGAAAAGCAGAGATTAAGGGATGAGAGGATGAGGGAGTAATGGAGACAGATGGAAAGCAAGCAGAGAGGGGAGCGCGCTCCCTTTCGCCTCTGTTCTCCCGTAAGTGGGCTGAAATTTGAAAGCAAAATCCTTGTGGTCTTTAAGGCCACTTGCACCGCTATAGCTGCTGTTAATTAAGTTTAAATAAACTGGCATAAGGGCATATCCATGTTCCCATTATCATCTAACACTCTGTGGCTTTCTGTTGTAGAAACAGGGCTAAGTGATTCCACAGGGTGTAATTTGTGCGTAAACATGTGTGGCCTCTTTTTTTCCCCACGGATCTGTGGTTTTGGTCCATTTACCAAGAAGCACAGTGGTATAAAGCTCTTTGTGTGTGTACGTGTACATGTGGTTTATGATTTGTGTGTCAGATTTTGCTATTTGTGTGTCTTTTTTCTAGTTTTTTTTTTTCTTCAATTTTTTTACGCTCCTTTTAATGCTTTTTTTGATTTGTGCCTATATGCACCGATGAATATATGCAAATATAGTGTTAGCATATATGCGTGCATGTTCAGGAGACGGTGAGTGAATGACTGCGGCGGTTTCAAGTGTTGCCCAGGGAGCTCCTGTGTACTGTGGCGGTCTTGTTTGTCTTCCAACTGCTCAAACAATGGCTCCCCATGGGCCCGCTCGCTGCCTAATTGAGAGACTACAGAGAGAAGAAAGAAGTGATAGGGCCGCGCTTACACCAGCTCGCTTACACACACATATATCCACAAACACACCCACCACCTCCACACGTTCACAAGTAAACACCAACACAGACATGTAGCAGCATAAAGCTTTACAAATGGAGCAAACAGTGCTCATAGAGCCACTCTTCATCCCTTTTTTGTGCAACAACGAGACGCACGCACACACCGCTCACCTCAGCTGCATTTAATCCACCAGCACTGAGAAACCTCACAAAGCAAAACCACATTGTCCATACAATATTTTATTGTATCTGGTTCTCTTTTTCACTAAGGCACAAGTCTTCCCTCATACAACTGTAATACAAGGCATGGCTGGTTACAAGCTCTTAATTGTATCGATTATAACTGTATGTCATATGTAAGTGTATGTAGACTGTACAAAATTGCATATGTAGATGTCTCTTGTTTTCCTAGAGTTGATGAATCTACAATATTAAAATGTAAATTGACATATGACCTCAGGTTTGCCACAGGCAACAAGCAACAGCTTATCAGTTCAATAATCTTCACTGTATGATTGCCCCAATTCATTTTTTTTCAAAGTTGTATCTTGAAGAAACCCTGCAGATGATGCATCATGTATGTGATTCATTATGAGTGTATATGCCTGCTCTTTGGACTTGTCACACAAAAGTTATTGTTAGGAAAACTTGAGTGGCTGTATGACTTTTTGCTAGTCTTATTTAGTATATTTAGTGTCCATATTAAACTGAACCATATGAATAAACACAATTTAGTTTTTAGCATGCATGCCATCTTTGACTGTGAAAAACCAATATGTGGATATTAAGGGGCATAACAGCTCTCCAAAACCACAGTTAAGTAACCTCGATACTTCTTTAAAGGAACGCTATAACCAGAAGGAAAAGAACAACAACAGGGAAACAATCGTTTTTTACCACCGACTTGATTACCTGATTACTTGGCTGCATCATGAACAAAAATAAACTCCATCATCCTGATGTATTTCCAGTCTGCAAAGATTACTCATTAACAGCTCCATGTGGGTGTTTCACGGTACAGGAAGATGAAACTGTGACACAATACTGCAGCGTTTCAGAATTGTTACAAGCCAACAGCATATGCAGCTAACAACTGTTACTTCAAAATGGTTTTTAATCTTCAAAGGCAAAGGGAACTTGAATGCCAAAGATGTAACAAATAATCTGATCTGATTTAATTTTCTGAAGCAGATGAAACTCACTATGAGTTTTAGGAGAATTATATTCAGTGCGTCATTCAACAATGCTGTTTAACACATACAGTACATAAGCATTTTTAACTGGCGATAGCAAGTAAACTCTCTCTCTCTATATATACATGTATATATATGTAGATAGATATAGATATATGTATATATAGATATATAGATATATGTATATATTAGAGAGAGCGGTAAACTTTATTAACTTCACTTACCAGCAGTCAGGAAAAGTTCAGGAAAACAAAAATGTCTTAAATCAAGTTTAGCCGAGTTGATGTATTGAACTTTCTGGATTTTTCTGGATCATAGAAAAACAAATACTCTTGAGAGAGTAAGCGTGATTACCACCAGTTTGAGTTTGGTTGGTGGATTTTGTGAGTCAGGCCTCAAACATACCAAAAATAATATGGACTTCCTTTGCTCACACTCCACCTTTCCACCATCTTTCCTGGAATTTGGCTCTGTATAGCTTTTGTGTTATACTGTTGGCAGACCGACAGGTATCCAGACCAACAACAATGAAAATGGTTTGGATCACAACTTTGCAGGAGGATGATATCTTCCTGGATGATACCCCTAGCAGTCTAAGAACACCTTGGAGAGAATGTATGAGTGTTCCCTCAGAGGAGCTGGAGGAGGTGGTGAGGGAGAAGGAGACTGCTGCTTGCATGACCTATAGACCTGGATAAGTGGCAGAAAACTATACTGGATTTGCTCTTTGAAAAAGAACACAAAAAAAATATTAGGTGCTCTCTCGCCCTATAATTCTGTTTCTCTCTCTCTCTCTCTCTCTCTCTCTCTCTCTCTCTCTCTCTCTCTCTCTCTCACACTCACACACACACACACACACACACACACACACACACTTGACAGCAATGGCCCAACATTTCTCTTCTTTCACTCTCAGCACTCCAAGACCATTATAGGAGGAGAAGGAGAGTGTGTGTGTGTGTGTGTGTGTGCGTGCGTGCGTGTGTGTGTCTGTGCTAAGCTCTCTGGGCCCATTAAAGTGGTAGTACAGGGCGACTACCAAGAGAATAGACTGCAGAAACAAGTGGATTAGGAGTTTCTAATAAGGACAGGCAATACCTCTTGATGGATGACAGCCTTCATACTGTACTGCCGTGCTTCTAGGTTGCGTGTGCTGAAGGGGCTTACTGTATGTGCACATGTTAGTGTGTGATTAAGTCTGTGTATGTGTGCTGTGTATTCTGGTTTCAATGTGTATGTTTGCATGTCATTACTTTCTGTATCAGTGTTTTTGTAGCCCTCCCTTTCAGAAGGAAACGGCTAAAATTATATCACGAATTTCACATCCTGGTAATAAGTTTTCTTTCTTTTTTTTCTTTTTTGTTGGCCTTGTTTTCCCCCAAGTATCATAAAAGACCATCTCACGGATATCAATATAAATATGCGCCACGCACTAATGCTACAAACCTATTGAAGAAAAAACCCACAAGATATTGTTAAACAGGGCGCTGTGTTCAGCCAGTATCATTGACACATTCACTTGGAAGTACAATAGAGCCCAGAACGAGGAGGCATGGAAGTGTTGGCTGCTTGTGTAGTCAATGGGACCCTTTTGCAAGCTATTTAAGGGGATATAAAGCATGTCCTTTTCAGCATGACACTGGTGTCAATGTGTTTCAAAGGTGCTCCAGGGCCAGTGACAGCGCCGCCTGCTTTGATTAAAGCTCCACAGTGCAGAAAAGAGAGAGGCAACACTCTGTTAAGTGAATATGTAAATGACCTTCGCCATCCTCTTTTGCTCCCACGCCAACCTTTCTAAATGCACAGAGCGGTGTGATACAAATGAGTATGTCCTGTTTTTCTGTCTGTGACAAGGCATTAAAAGGGGCCCCCTGTACATTTGTAGTTAGGTTATAACACTCAAGAAGTGTGTGAGTTTGTCGAGGAAAGAGAAGATATCAGGAAAGAAAAAGAGAGAACATGGTGACATTTGTTTGACATCTGAAGACTGACTCCCCACAGTTTTAACAAAACAAGCTAGCTTTATTTGAATAAGAAAATAAGAGGTTCAATAACTTGTAGAATCACCTTTATCAGCAGCAACTTTAAGTATAAAATGATCAGTCTCACATCATCGAGCTTTGGCCCACTCTTCTTTACAATTTTGTTCATTGGGTTTGTGGCCATTTGTTGATGCACAGCTCTCTTAAGTTCAGTAGAATTAAAGGTGAAACACCATGATTCTTTTTTAGCCATTCGGTTGTAGATTTGTTGTTGTGTTCACAGTTCATAGTGCGGTGACTGCAAAGTGCCCAAGTCCCAGGCAAAGCAGGCCCAAATCATGAGCCCTCTACCACCATGAGGCATTGTGCTGATGTGATATATTATTGTTCTCCTAATGAGGTTCTGTTCATTATAATCTAACATCGTCAGTTTGTCCTTTAGACAGATGAGACCAATGTTCCAGAAGTGATTTCTTCAGATGCAACTTTGCAAACCTAATCCGCACCGACATGTTTTGTTTTTCTAGAGAGAAGAGGTTTTCTCATGGCGACCCTTCCAAACAATTCACTTTTGTACTGGCATCATTTAGCATGCAAACATGATTTCAGACCCTGTGTTTAAGTGAATTCAACAATGCGTGGGCAGATTTGTTTGCTTTCAGCACCGATGCTGCTAGCTTATCATTATGTCTGATCTGTGGCTGGAGTTTAGTCAAAATTAAAACAAAGCCTCGTTCTGGGCTATATCTGTCTATCTAGAGAGAGATAGATAGATAGATAGATAGATAGATAGATAGATAGATAGATAGATAGATAATCTCTATATGATGATATCACACACATATACATATACACACATATACATATTATATATATATATATATATATATATATATACACATATATATATATATATATATATATATATATATATGTATATATATATATATATATGTATGTATATATATATATATATATGTATATATATATATATATAAATTAGTCTTATTTAGCTTAGCAGCTTAGATAGATAGATAGATAGATAGATATCTACTCTTTACATACTGTATATGTGCACGAAGCAGAAGGCACATACATAGATGGCTACTGTGACATTTCACAATAGTGCTCTGATCCGAGTTAATGCTCCTAAACAATGTAGC